>JAUKNK010000034.1:202500-285000 GCA_030765055.1 Mantis religiosa | reverse complement strand
TGGTTTTAAATACTACACAGCAAAGCGTGTAAGCGTATCGGAAGGAATATGTACCAAGAGAAATGTTTATGCAAGCCTATCGCACATACACAGCAGGACAGCGTGCTGTTTGCCCAGCACAAGAAGGCAGGATTGAGGAATGTATAACGTAGTCACTTTGTTTATGCTCGCCTTCCGGATATGATATGGATGCTGGTCCACAGTGTTGTCACATAACTAACCCATTCATACTATGGATCGTTGCAGTTACTGAGACGAGCATTAGATCTGGCAGCTTGGATGATACTTATACACATTCATACACTCATTTAGTACTAAACAGAAACATTAATACAGCCAACAGCAGATAAACAGAAGAAGACACAATAGAAAATTAAAATCTCTTTGTGTCAAGCGACAAATGGGCGGCTGAAATGTTAATTTAAATTTGCATATATAATACTTAATTGGCTAGCCCTTCATATCAGACATACAGCTCCCAGGAGCCCTATTTGTGTTTCGTCACTTACTGTATGCCAGGTTACTAATATTCTTCTGTTCTATAAATATGAAAATAAACGAACTTAGCGCTGTGTTACTGTCGGTCAATACGCCTCAACGATCTCTTATATAAAACTGTTTTCACAAGAAAAATGAAAAGCATACGTTTGCATGAATTTCTGCAATGTCAAGTAGCAAATTATATAGAAGTTGCTGCAGAGTATGTGATAAATGAATGAAAATTGATATTATAATAATTATATAGTTATTATAACATATTATATTAATATTATAATATTGGAGCTTTCATTGTGTACACTCTTGTAAATATGTGGCTTGAAAAACATCTTCTAGAGCTTAATGTTCCAATAAACTGTGTAACCAAATAATAAAGTTTAACACAAGCATCTAAATAAACATTGTGTTCCTTCTTAGTCGGAAGTTTCAACAACTTCTGTGTAGGTACAAAATGACACAGAAACTAATTTGTGGTCACATTCCACTTTTGTAGAGAGATGCACGCTCTAGCGCTAATTTTACGATCCTCCGTCACTTCCTGTGTGTGCGAGAGAACGGAAGAGCGCGCAACGCTTCGCTGATTTAACCGAAATTCATTTACGTTACTTTGATTGATTTCACCTTCTTTGTCGCACAGCGAGCGGCCATCGCACTATTTGAACTTTGGTTAGTTTGTATGGTTCAGTAAACCGTAGGGTTCTAATTGAGCTCAGGGGTTTGTATGTGTTCTGTTTGCCCTCGTCACTTCGTCGTCGGTTACACGTCATCACTTGCCACTACCTCTCTCATTTCTCCAGCATAACCACCATATGTATTTGTACACATTTCTGCGTCACATAAACATGTGTAAATCAAATAATTCTGACGAAAACGATCATCGATCCTTTTTATGTATCTTTTGGGAAAAAACAAATGACAAAAGTATGACATTCCTAACTGTTCCTCTAGTCTTATAATTTGCAGTTTTCTGTTCAATTGTATGTTTGACTACTTTACAAAACTATTACAAGGAAAATTAACTATAACGATTTGATATATATCACTTGACATCAATGTCAAGAATTTATTCAGTCTGTAGAGCACATGCCTGCTCTAAAGGGATCCGAGATTCAATTCTCGACTGGAGAATTCCCGACTGTTCTCTAAGTTAATTCCCTATCTTCTCCAGAGTCTCAAAGTATGAATGAAGTGTGAATATATGTGTTAATTGTATATAATAATGTAAAGAGAAGAAATAAATCCATGACATTTATATGCTACTTCACATAATTGCGAATCGACAATATGAGCTGTCACCTCGCCGATATGATCTTTGCATATGAAAAACAGCGCAAACATACAGGCTACAGATTAATAAAGGAATTAATTATATTCTAATACATATCCCATCTGCTCATTATATATACATATGTTATATATTAATAAATTTATACCAAGAATGGTAACAAACCTGCATGGCTGCTTTAATACATTTAGAAACTGGAATTTGTAGATAATTTAGTATAAGCAGCACTATTGAAAATAATATCCTGCTCTTCCGTAATAACCTAAAGCGAAAAGCGTATAACGTGAGGATAATTATTGCAGTGAAAGCGAAATTGTTTAGGGAAGAGTATGGTTTAGAGATAGTGATCTTCTTTATATATTTAAGATATGATACAGCTTTTGAAAATGAACATATAAATATATAAGTGTACCACTTTTCAAATTTATGGAAATAAATAAAAAGTAATTAAACCTTACGTGGTCGAAAGGCGCACAAAGTTACGTCTATATAAAATACTACTGAGTACTATGTTATGATAGAGAAGTGTGAATATTAGGTGAATAAATGAAAATAGAATAAGAAATGGAATGTGTTTTATGAGGATTACAGCAGATTGTAATAAATGGAATCACATATGAAATAATGTTATAATAGAGGAAACCTGGCCAGGATCGTGTTCTCATTTGATGCACAACTATCAGGACAACTCGATGAGATCCCATAGAATCCTTAAAGCTATTATATATTACCAACCCCACGGGAAGAGATTTTTGGGACGTTCCTCGAAGAGTTGAAATGAAAATTGCTGTTTCATAAGATCGTAAGAAGCCATATGATCAACTCTTCTTTGGGGGAGACAAGTATTTTATTTCATTTTTAGGGTGCCACTTTTAAACATGCCAAACTTGGCCTCTACAATTGAAGTCATATCAGTTTGTACTCTGAATGAAACTTTATGATATAAATTAAACATTTTTAAAGAGCTATTACATACTCAGGAATTTGCATTCGATAAGATAAGAACATCTCAGATGTGTTATATACTTACTTTGGTTGCTTTAAATTAATGGCATTTAAAATATAAATTTTTGTCAAATTTTGATTTAAACGGATCATAAATTCATAAGAAATTAGTGAATGATCTACATACCATAAAACATTCAATCTCGAGGTTATCTTCTGTCGTTTTTAGACAGTGAATGATGCATTGGAGGAACGAGTTTTTATCCCTGCGTAGAACGATTGAAGGAAACTTGTTTCAAAGATTTATTCTGTGCCATAATTTTCGTACGCTCGTGTAATGTTTTCATGCAAAGATAGCTAGCGATTTGTATGTTTTATATCCGGCTTGTGTATGGAATGTAGAGTGCGCAACTAGCCCCTTAGTTCTTCCTAATTATTCACATTATTTACACCAGTTTTATTGACATTCCATTTACTCGTTAAAAGTTAATTATTTTCATTCTGTTAATTACATTTTGGCTTTTCAGATAAGACAAGTGAGCGTTTCATTTAAACTTGAGAAACAACGTTGAATTGTCTAATCCATTTTCATTAAACATGCAGTGTAATTTTTAGGGCTTATAATAAAATATGAATTAAGTATTAAAATATTTTTGTGATAGCGTCATTTAATTTCTGGATGTATTTGTATGATTTTTGTTATTTCCTCTACTATAACCTAAAAGCAGAGGAAGTATCTTAATCCATCTAAAAATTTGGCACGGATATTTCATCGAAAAAATAATTAAAGCGCCATGAATAAAAATGTATTTTAGAAAAGTAGATTGTGTGCGACAGATTTTTGTGTGATTATGTAAACAGCATGATTAAAGAACGACGTGTTATTTGAACTTAATTGATTCCAAGGATGGAGACTTTCAAGAAAAATTCCTGTCCCAAGCTATCCTTTCCTTGAAAAAAGGTTTCGTTAACTTAACAATGACTTCAACAATTTTTATTAATATACGTTTATAAGATATATGAATAATGAAACGTATATCGCAAATTTTCTGATAATAACCTAAGATGTCTTCTTTGGTATAGCTTTTATACAGTTTGTAAAGCGTAAGCGATAGATGAAATGTTATTGCTAAAAATGCAGATTCGTTTGAAGCATAAAATTTATATGTTATGTAATTTGTTGCTACGTTCACCATTTCCGAGATTTATGTTTTGCTATTAGTTTGAATTTTGCGGTCGCGCCGTGGCCGAGTGGCTAGACCCCTTGACTCTCACAAAGGCGAGTTCAATTCCAGGCAAGCGCAAAGTGAGATTTGTGGTAGACAACACGGCGCAGGCGTGGGATTTCTCCGGTATATTCGGTTTCCCCCGCCATAGTTCCACCAATTGCTCCATCACCTTTGCTATAATTCATCTCGCCCCATACTTTTCATGCACTTCTGTAACCCTCACACTAGGCATAAGGCTGTTCACCCTTCCTGCTTCTGTATCAGATCCAAAGCTTCGGATCCTCAGATCCGACCTTAAGGAATAGAGGAACAAGAATCCCTTAACCACGCGATAAGCATTATACTAGAGATAAAGTAAAGAAGAAGAAGAAGTTTGAATTTTCAAATGCTTACCTGTAGTTATTTCAAACGATAAGTCACTACATGATTTCCTTCTAGCTGTCATACAAAGAAAACAGAATTTAAAGCACTTTGATAGTAGTGAATTTAGCTGTCGCTTAAGCTACTGCATTCTCTTGTACCTGCTGAAAAATATATGATAAAACTATTTCCAGATATTTATCTCCACTAAAACGAAGTAGAAGGATGTGATTTTGTAAAATTTGACAATTATTTCTCAGAAATAAAACGGGCAACAGAACTGTGGCTACGGGTATGTTTTAATCAAATGTTAATACATATATAAGTGAACTATTTAATTAGTGTAAGGTTTGTGTAGAATCGTAAATGATTAGGTGATATTTATATAGAGCCTAAAATATATGAAAAAGACTGAAATTTAGTGTATATTCGAAGAAACGTAAATCAACATTTCTCGAGCTTCCTTCTTTAAGTGAAACTGGCCTACATGTCATCAGTGACACACCCTTCTTATGCTCTCTTATGCTGGCGAACGTGCAGCGTCAGAGAATGTCGATCATTGTTTTAACATGTCGATTGTGTTTCTCTGGATATCATATTTCCAGACAAGGAAACAATGTACCATCTCCGTGACATAGTACAAACCTTTTCTCTTCCCCTTAGTCAACTGAACCCAGTTACCCTCGTGTTTTCCCATCCCCTATTCTGTCGCATCGATCTACGCAGTGATGCCAACTTGACTGTGCTCCATAAAAATTCTCTGCAGTAAGTACGGCTGGCACAACCTAGTAATCTATATAAGAAATCGGCAACCAATCCTACAATAACGGTATATATCAGAGGAGGGAGAGAGGGAGAGCGCGAGGGTAATTCTATTGGAACCAAAGTAGGTAGGTCTTAGGTCTGTGGGAGACGAAGAAAAATCTCTAGGGAGAGCCAAAGCGTCTTTAATCTTCCTAAAATGTGGTAAGTCAACCTAAGCGTAGGACACTCAATTTCTGGCAAACCACGTTGGTTTCTCACAGCACAGCAAATTACGCTCTAAATAACATTAACGTAGCTACTATGTCTATGTTGCAATAAATGTAGCTTTCGAGGGAACTAGGTTTCTTCCATTTCGGTCCAATAATTTCAGAACGGTGGAACATAGATTAGTTGAATTAGTTCCAATTTTAAAGCAGGGGATAGCCTAACCTCATAAGTTCGACTATCTCTGGCGATATATTACTACTACAGAATTACCCTTAAAATCTATCACATGTCTTTCTGAAATTGGGTAAACCACGGAATAATACAACGCAAGTTAAGTGTTGCACAATATTGTTGTTATTGTTTTTTTCGTAATTTACGTTCTCCAACTTTAAGTCATATCGGACGATGGATGGAATGGGTGAAATGATGTTCAAATGAGCCCAGGCTCCAAAGAGTTACCAGACATTCGTCTTTCAGGATAGGGGAAAACCCCGGAAAAATCTTATCTTTGAACGAGATTTGAACTTGGGACCTCTTGAACGTGAGGCAGACACGCTACCACCACGCTACCGAGGCGGGTAATTACGTAATGTGGTGACGTGAACCAATAAAAGAGAACTAATTTAGTTGTTATGGAAACAGAGTGCAGAGAACTCAAAACGATCAGAGAGCTTGGCGTCTTTTCTGCAAACGACCGTCTTGTGTCGCTCTGCGATTGTGCAGAAAACGTTTAGTTGTGAAATACACAGAATTACCACCTGCAAAAACATATCTGAGATCTGGAAATGGACTAAACATAAAATCGGCGTGCTGGTTGGAAGCAGGGCGGAATATACGACAGTGTCAATAATTCTATCCTGGAATATTAAGAAAGGCAACACTGCACGGACTCAAATGTGATTGATAATGGCTTTCTACCATTATTGCCTGAGTGCAGATTATCCTAATTTATTGGCATTGAAAAAGTGGCTCAGAGCAGAGCGATACAAAATGCGTAGATATCATGAAGTGTGGACCGATTTAAATGATCAACTAGATCTCACTTGCTAACTTTTGCGCTGGTGCGCACACCGATTCTTTCTAAAATGTTGCAACAAAATGTAACCAAGCATGAATAAATAAAGTAAAATCAGCCCTCCCACTCTACCTTTCCCCTTTGTGATCCTAATTGTTTAATTAAAAAGGTAAAAGCTAAAAAAAATAAAAAAGCCAACACGTCACCTGTTTGTTTACGTGGCAGATAGAAGGAAAAAGGAAGGGGTGTGTAAGAGTGGAGTATTTCACACAAAAAAAAGTTGGCACAGCTACAATATGGTTTCCTACTATGGTCAAATAGCCCCTATGTAAAGAAAAAGTAGGTTCGAAGAAAAGAAGACATTAAAAAAAAAAAATTAAAAAAATCAGAAACAGCTGTCTTCGAAAAAAGACAATTTAAAAAATGGAAAAAAGGCACATTACCACTCATGTCCATAACGTCCAGAGAGCATGTTTCCAGGATAAGTTAAAATAGTTAATATCTCTTGTCGATTTTTGATATGGAAGATTGAAAGTTGAAGTCTCCAAAGAGACGAAAAGTCCAGCAAAACGAAGTCAAGATTCTTATCAAGTGAGCATTCCACCGCCGAAGTTGTCTGCTTCATTTTTTTAGCTTTTCCACTTCCCTCTACATAACAAAGACTGGATTCCTGTAGTGATGTTCTCGAACTAGGGATATATTAAAAAAAAAAAATGCATTTGTGTTGCACTAGTAGCGTGTGCAAAATATATAAAGTTCATCAATGCAACATCCATTATTAGTGAAAGGAGAGCATCTACATTATTTAAAATTGTAGCAGAATTTACTAATTGTTTTGTGGTATAAAACCCATGGTATTTAAAAGATAAGAATTGTTGTTTATTCTCCAACAGTTACAGTATTAAATTCCTTTGCTCCGAGACTGAGGCCATAGGTAAGGCTCATTGCTCCAGAGCTCCGAGGTATCTACAAGATTTCTACCAGATAGTCACCAAAGCTGAGAAGCTAATCATCAACATCTTCCATCATTCCATTTGTAACAAAAACTGATTGCAAAATGACCGCCATAATGCGGGGCTTCTAGAACGTCGACTTCAAACATCGTCACATTTTGCGATCGAGTCCGGTTGCAACTTACTGTACTCCCTTACAGGTTACTTTTACAGAAGGGTTTAATATAACCAGGATAAGAAATCGATTTGCAACTTTACCAGTGTAATGGGGCTTTAAAACACTTACAAACAAATAACAAGTAATATCCTGAAGATATTTAACTCCACAAAAGTGCTTATTTAAAATCAATTGTATGATGGCAAGTTTTACAATATATTGTACCATGATTTTGTATCATTGCAAATTCTATAGAAGTCATTCAGGTAAAGAGAGCGTTTTTCTTGAAAGATTCATGAAGTTCATCTACTTTGTCACGTAAATATCTTAAACAAATTTTATGTTAACCAAAATATTTTTGAGATAATAGATCTTGTTCCATGGTTGGATTCAGGAAACTTTAATAAATATTTTTGATGAAATCTGGTATTTATGTGGAATGCAATACATATCCTATCAAGTATTACAGGTAAGTTGTGCAGAATTGCATAAAGTACGCAAATTTTGTCTCCTTAAAGGGAGACTAAATAGATAAAATAATTAATAAAAGACTTACTTCTTGTTCTGCTTTATGAATTTCAACTTATTTTTTGATGCGATACATTTCTTTTCCTTTTTTACTTATTTCTACTTCAAATATGCTTTTTTAAACAGTAATAAATAAATGTGCAGTTTTGTAGTGTGAATTCTGGACCAAATCATGGGGAAAGGCATGCTAATTCCTTCTACTTTGGAATACAGATGCAAAATTTAGTTAATTTTTGGAGGATCTTGTGTTCTAATTCGGTTCTAAATTGGAACAAAAATATTGAATAGAGAGAAATTAAACATTAGTATTATGAAAGAATGCTCTTAAGTTGCGTTAGGGTCTATTTTAGCGTCTGTAACATTCGCGGTTATATTTCGTAGAATATAATAGCTAATTAGCTGTAATAAACATATTGTGCAAAAGATCATCAGTGTAGTAAAAAGGCATGCATGTATTTCCTGTAAAATTTTCAGCCTGATTAATTAGAAGATTTGAGATCACTGGTCATGAATTTAGCTTATAAAACACTACTGAGCCAGGACCTTTTATCTCCTATTAAGAGTCTAACTGAATAAAATATCTCGACAAATTCAAACAGCAGTTCTATACGTTATAAAAATAAAATATTTGTTTTCGAGAGCATAAGGCAAAATATTGTGACTCAGTTCTATTTCCATTGTATGCTAATGCTGAGGGAGTTGCGCGCACGCAATGAAATGAGCAATGAGTGTTACAGGATACCATTGTGGTGTGATAGTAATCAACTAAGTAACGTCACACAACTGTTAGAAATAAATGCTCAAACAAGCTCTGTATATTTTACCATTTTTATCTATAATATTTTATAGTTTTTACCATGATCTGCTGGAGGGTGTGAAGGTAAATAAGTAGATAATGTTTTGATTGGAAACTGAAGTCGAAGACAATATTTCTTCGCCATAAAATGTGTTTGAAAATCACCTGTGTGTACTCCTACTGCACCAGATTATAAGCAAGGGCCTCCAGGTGGCCACATATAGAGTCCAAATGCAGTTTGAGGACCATAGTGGTCTATATGTTTAACCATTACTACCAATCCATCTTTCGGTAAGTATTTGGTAAGAATATGGGAGGGTAACTGAGTAGAATTGGTGGGAAACAAAAGTCGCATAACTCCTGGAATGTCCTACATGCTCTTCAGTTTGACTGAACTACAGCTGATGTGAAAATGAACTCAACAGAACTAACTAACCAAATTACACACAATATTGTATTGTTCTGTACCACTCAATTTGACTGAAGCACATCTGATGTGAAAGAGAACTCAACAGAACTGACTAACCAAATTACACACAATATTATGTTGTTCTGTACCGCTCAATTTGACTGAAGTACAACTGATGTGAAAGTCAACTCAGAGGAACTTACTATAACCGAAATGCACACAATATCAGAGTATTGTATTGTCCTGCACCGCTTAATTTGACTGAACTAGAGCTGATGTGAAAACTGACTCAGTATTACTGTAAGCTAATTACACACAATATCAAGGAAGTACAGAAGTTGCGCTCCGCTCTCTCTCTCTCGCTCTCTCTCTCTATCTCTATCTCTCTCCCACTCCTCTTTTGGGGGAAGGGCGAGGGGTGATGAAGAGAGGAATTCAAATCTATTTTCAAACTTTTTGTTCATCAAAACATTACGGCCGAAATACGCCGTGATACCCATGCAAATGATGCGTTTTACAATTTAGGTGTGTAACTGTTTGATGATAATAAAAATCAGCTACTACTTACATTTGTGGCATATTTAGAACACGTAGGATATATAGCACGTTAATTATGATAACAATCAACACTCATTATGTACGAAGTTTAACTATTAAAGAAAGGCCGTTGTGGCAAAATGTTTAAAAAGAAGAAGAAAAGGTCTGAACAAACAGAAAACTTCGAAAATATCGCATATTGTAACCCGTTTATTAATTCCTGTACAACATCTTTTCCTGTGGATACTTTAAACCCAGAGAACGGACTTTTAGGTAAATACATAATTTTACTTTTTACTTTTATATAATTAAATATTTTGCACAATTCATTTATTAGTACAATTTTATGCATTTCACTGTTTCTTCTTTCATTGCGTGTAGCAAACAAAATGTTTTTGAGAAGAGAAGCTGTACAATCATCTGATTATCCTATAAGCTTAGATTAGATTATTGTGTCAACAGCTCGCCACAACGGATGAAACGGAATAAAATCAAAATAACTTAGAGGAGATTGCAGTGGAACAAAAGATCACCAAGCATTCGCCTGCCGAACAGGGGATTGAAGAAAAACTCTTGGTCACAGTGGACGATTGCTGGGAATCGATCTCGGTTCCTCATAAATGTGAGCCCCATATGTAACCATGGAGCCGTTGCACAAATACGAGTAAGTATCACCGATTTAAAACAAACGGTATATGCGCCGGCATTTTGCTTTAAACTTACATTACAACATTTCATCTGTCTGTTGCAGATATTCGTGTGAACTGACTCTGAAGAAGGCAATTACAAATTGACCTAAACAGTACAGAAGCTCCTGTCATGGCAAAATAACTAAATATTAATGCAATTTAAATATCAAATATAAAGCAAACATTTCGTGAGTCTCACAAGCCTTGCGTCGTATTTCTCCTTTTAATGCGAGAGAATTTGAGACCTTGTTCACGACGTCATAGTTTACAAAAAGGAAATTTGGTTGGTGTGCTCACATTTATATAACAGAGTAACGGATGTTGATGTTGGAATCTGCAGCAGTTACTGACAGCCGCGTCCGACAAGCAGGAAATCTGCAGCTATCGTTCTTCACTTGTCTTCACTTCCATGTACCGCACCCAGAGCAAGCCGCTTGCTTCTCCCTTACATGTTCTTTCGCCTCGCAAAGTAGATACAGATGTTCCCTTTGATTTTTACCAACGCTTTAGTTTTCTCTGTTTTTAAACTAATCTCTATTTGGGAGTATATAAACTGATTATGTTTTCTAAATTTTTATTCATGACAAATTTGAGTTTTGTTACACTTTCCCAGTGTGTGACACATTTTGATGCTGCCGCCAGCATCTCAGCCTTAGATGATTCTTCTATTGCCATCTGCTGAGTATTAAAAATCAAAGAAGATAAGAAAAATTGATTTTTAACCACTATGGAACACGTATTGTCGCGCTGCTCTAACGGTTACCATGGATTTATTTTTGTTAATAGAAACCTCTCAGATAACGCACTGATTATTCTTGTAAGAGTGGGAGGGGAAATGCCGCGCTGCTCGGCCCAGTGCTAAGTGCCAATGAACGCATCACCTCAGCCAATGGAATTCGCAGAAATCACAAATGACAGATACATGTTCACTCCACGTAGAATCATCAGTGCGGTATCTAAGATGTATCTATTACCAAAGATAAATCCATGGTAACCATTCGAGCGGCGCGACTATACTCGGTATGTTTTTACTTTGAAATATGAACCCTTACTGATATTATGTAACTATTCTGATTACTTCATTATGTTTATTATTTACGTGTTTGTTCCATCATTGTTGTTTGTATTAGGTAATATGCATTGTTTGAGTGGTCCTACACCACCAAGTCCCGTAGTAAAATTCATTGTTACGTTCTAACCTTTATGCGTTTCTTTAGACGTCCTTGTGTGAAAACATATAGTTAACCGAGATTATACTGCATAAGGCGAGGTGGTAGAATTCAACAAAGATAATTAGCAATGAATTAAAGAGGCTTCCTATTTGTCTAACGTTTATAACACTGCAATGTGAATGGATACAAAATATATATTTTATATAACATTAATATATTAATTATATTATATATTAACAAAATTGTGCCTTTGTTCAGGATTTCAAAAGTATTATATGGTTTTGTTTGTCGAGTTGACTAACCGTTCATTATATTTTACATTTCATAACCCCTACCACTGGCAGTCTGGGTGGGTGCTGCATTCAACCCGAAAATGCCTAGAATATTTAACTCTAAAGCGTGATGAATAAAAAATATTTTTTAGAAAATTTCGGTGTATGCCTGCACGTCTGTGTGTGTGTGTGTTAACAGACACAAAAAGTCATGCACATTTCAAACTTGGTGTTAGGCTGTGCCTCTTCTAAAAATACGACACGAAATTTTTCAAATAAGTCCTCGAACACAAACTATTCCTTTTGAGTAAAAAATTTCAGAAATGTTGATGTTCTGAAACACGTTTCTAAACATTTTCAATAGAATATCATATATATTTTCATTATAAATTTATGTATTGAATTTTATGGAAATTTTCTGATTTATTGGATTACGTTTCATTCTCCTTTTGTTCTCTTGATTTGAGTAACTGGTAAATCGTAAGAATTATCGAAGTCTTACAGGGCAGAACATGTAGATCTTTTGGCTCTGTAAAGAAAACGGAAGTTCAAGTTCATTATTGTCAGCTCTTAAAACCTTTGACTATTGAATCAACCTACATTATTCGTGTATCTCCTTGCTTCTACAAATATTCAACTGAACTACATATAAGAATAGGCGCTTTAAGGATATTTTGTATACAATACTTACTGAAGTGAGAAAATATTTTGATGATTCACATGTTTCTTTTACTTTATTTAATAAAAGAAGTTGTGTTCCCAATACCTCAAGTAAACCGGATTGCATAATTATCCTCAAATGTGGCCATTCCTAATCTTTTCAGTTATATCTCCCTATTTAGAAAACAATAACGCTCATATAGCTGCGAGGAAGTATATTGGTAAGGCATGCAAGTAAACTTTAGCGAAACGGATGCAAGTAAGGTAAGATAGTGTTAATGGTAATGGCTACCTACAGAGAGATTCCTCGCCTTATTCGAGGATGTAGTACTATGTAGATGCAGCATGGAGGTCATCCACTATAGAAGAGATAAACGAGAACATTGGATGTCCGATAATTCTAAGCCCAATTGAAGCTCGGCTTATTTGTACATCATTTCGCCCATTTAATTTATTGTTTGATATGTGCTTTGTTGAAGGAAATTAAGTAAAAGAATAAAATAAAAAAGACGAGTAGTAACTTTGTGTCCACCTCTTACGATTAACAGCTACGCAGAAGTCACTTACAATGAGGATGGCTTCTGAGACTACTCGCTGAAAATTCAAGAGATACCTACATTGTCATGATAATATTTTAAGCATACAATATTTTGATCGAATTGTTGCTTTTATTTTTCAGAAAATCAAATTGTTATCAACATTTTTGGTGGAATATCATATTCCAACTTACCGTAAATAGCTACAAGAGAAGCTAAAAATTTGTCATCTAAGCTAAGTTCTAAACAGTGCCGCATATTACTATTTAATATATTTTTGGGGAAACGCCTGATTAGGAAGCAATTGAAGAGAAAGAAATTAAAGTAAATCAGTTTCTGTTCTTTCATATACTTTAATTGTAATTGCCTTATAACTAATTTATTTGAATCAGAATGACACGAAGTGTATTTCGAATTCTTTTTCATTGAAATAAGTGTTAAAAGACCGCCGTTCATTTCTTTCTCCAGATAAACTAGCTTTCTAAAGCGACATACATAGCATTTGTCTGCACAAGTACTAAGCCGGATGGAATTCCTATCCATTTCTACGTAGATCTTGTATACCTAAGATAAATTAAAAAGGCAAGCAAAGAAATATATAACGTAGACACTTTTGCTGTCCGTATTACGTTTATCCTCACCTTCCGGATATGATAAGGATACTAGGTTCATCTACAACACACAGTGTTGTCACATAATTCACCCATGCGCAATACCTATTACTGCAGCTACTGAAACAAGCATTAGATCTGGCAGAACGAGTGACTCATGTGCACTCTAATAGGTACATTAATTTCGTAGTAAACAGTTCCACTACCAGAACAGATAAACAGTTTAAGCCCCCTATCTCTTCAGGCCCCGCTTGCCTTCTTGTGGTGGATAGACGGTACACATGTTGCTAGGAGACACTTATGCTATGTATTGCTGATTGTGTAATAAGACAGTACAACTGAAGGTACAAAGGTCCCACTCATAAAATTGTGTACATATATAGCCTGAAACAATAACTGATAATAAAATGCGTGATATATTGCCTCATATTTTGCCCAGAGGCTTCTTTAGAGTTTGAGCTTCCTTTGCGTGCTGTAAATGCACGAAACGGAAAATACTCTACCTTCCAAAATGTAATAGCTCTTTACTCTGCTTAGGTAACAAAACAAGTAAGTCTTTTACCGCGGAATTTAACTGCAAATTTACACGGCAAGAGGCTAGCAAGAGGTGAAGCAGTATTTTCGGTTTCGGAATTAAACATTAAAAGATCCTCGCGGTGGTGTTTTCCATGAGCATGCTAAGATAACATTTACATATGTATTTGTAAATTGATTCAGAGCCGCTCTTTAACAAATTGTTGCAATATAAAATAAATTCTAAGGCATTACTCAACCAACTAGGGTGAATTTACGAATAGTGCATACTACATGTTAAAATTAGGTGCATGTTTGCTCAGCTACTTACTGAAAGCTTCGGCAGGAATTATAAACAGCACAAATTCCACCTTTATGTTGATAACAATGTCAACAGAAATATATTCTGTTACTCACCTGTAACAAAGAGTTAAAATGTAAAATTACTTAATAAAAAAATAACAAGATTCTAACTAAAAATATTCAATGAAAAAATTGAACTGTTTTGTTCATAGCATCTAAAAATTTGATCAAAATTAGAGAACAGTTTGCGTCGGTTAAGGTTAAAACATTGAAGCTTCTCATAATATACACAAAACAGCGTAGAAGTAAAAAGCAAAACAGTTTTCACTACTTCGCTCATTTAATCTACTGATTAATGGAAGCTATAAATGTGTTGACGTATGCTTAGTCACAGACATTCAATTTCAAAGATCATTTTCTCGGAATCTAATTCTTCAGCATATTTCCATACTCAAAAATCTCATCACATGCAGTTTACTAACGTATTTCAAAATATTTCATTGCCTCTGAAAGTTGCATTATAGAAAGTGACCATATACATTCAAAATAATGTTCCAGTTTTCTTTTCTTTTTCTTATTTGTTCCATGCATACCCCGCGTTTAACTTCAATGTTCATATCGGCGGCCGTTCTTCTTTTCGGAACATCTCGAAGGTGGTAACTCGTATTCGTTGGGTTTTAATCATTAGATCACGCACACATTCGCACTCTCATTCATAAATCCGAACTCTGGGGAAGATGAGGAATCATCTTGGTCGGAGAAAACTCCCCATCCCCATCACCGGGAATCGAACCTAGGACCCCTAGCACACTCAAGTTTTGATAAATAAATTGTTAACTTCTGAGAAATCAGTGATTACATTAAGCAGTACTTTTTGTTCAATAATAATTAGGGGTAGCATAAACAACCTCATATGAGTAGTAAAGGAGCTAATGTGAACCACGATGTCAAAATACTCAATATGCGAAATTAGTTTATATGTATGTACTTTAAACAGTGCTTGTGCTTCAGCTGACGATTTCACACCTAATTTTGACTTTCGCCTTCCCTTGTGTGCACGCAAATTAATCAAAATTTGCACATTTGACACCTGATATAACCTCTGAGATTACGCTTACTCGCATCCAGAAAGGCTTTTCCTAAATGCAACAAATACAAAAATTTTCACATTCTTTTCTCTGAATCATCAACTTCGTGCAACAGTACAGATTAATTATATTTTAAGAAAAAATGTATCAAATTGAAAAAAAAATATTATTTAGAGATTAGGTTTATAATCAGCAACACAAATTAAGTAGATTTTAACAAAACATTATTAAACTGGAACAAGAATAAGATGCTTATTTTGCTAAACTTTATCAAATGTAATAACAATAATAACAACAATAACAACAATAACCATTATCATTATCATTATTATTAGTGTTCAATGTTTTCGGTGATAAGGCTTAGGATGATCACGTCAAAACACTAATTTTGTTGTTGTTGAGATTTTGAACAGTTTCTAATTTCTTGCTATTTATTATTGTGGAATATAAGTAAGAGTGTAAAAGTATAGAAAGAGGTGTCATTTTGGTTTGATGTTAAAGACTGAATAGTTTTATGAAATAACCAGGTACATCTGGTGTCAAGTTACATACTATGAAATAATGTAATATGCAGGGCAGACTGATTACTCCATGTGTAAACAAAACCTAGCCCAATGACAAAAATTAGATGTTAAATCATCAACAGAACACATTCGCTGTTTAAATCGCACATAAACACTTTTTATATCGAGCATTTTAACTATATGGGCCCTTATTTCACGGAATAGTGAAATACAAAAACTCAGCTTCGCATCTATATTCATTTGTTTAAACAAGTCCGGGATTAAAATATGCCTCGCTTTGGCCAGCATTATATAGATTTCAAGCAATATGCAGAACGTTCATAGTACTCCAGATAGTTAACGTTACAAAATTAACTTCACTTTACTTTCGCAAAAATAAGATTCAAACCCTTTTCCACTCCCGGACATTGCAAAGAAATCTCGTCGTGGCACAGCGGATAGAGCAATTCCGAATTCATTTCGGGGGAGAATTTCTAATATTTTTCAGCGGCATTTCCATTTCCTGTTTTCTCGATGACTTGTTTTTTTGCACTCAATCCGGTGCAGTAATTAACTGAAACTCTAACAGGCACGGCTACGCTGCTACCAAATGGGATATTTTTCCGTACTGCTTGCGGCTACAGTAAATTTACCTGCACAAGCAAATACAAGATGTTCCGTAACCGCAAATGACCGTTATATATACTCTCCCTTTCAGCCATCCAATGACATTAATCTAGATGAAACCCAACGCATCTTCTTCGCATTATAACGCAATTTGAAAATTCTTCTAACAGTGGACTTCTCCACTTTACTCCCGCTGAAATTCCAATTTTACATTGAAATTTTTCATTTCCAAATTTTAGCTGACCTTGGTAATTCATATTTTAAATGCGATAATGATATATTTAGTACAGTTGTAAAACATTGTTCTCAACCATTATAAATATTAAATAAGCAACCCCTATTAGAGTATCGTTGTGAGGCGAAGTTAATGAATTAAAAAATGGGAGACGACATGGTTCCTATAAATTAGCAACTTTTAGAGTAAAAGCATTTTAGTTTTGAAAATAGTAGAGGAACTGAGATGAAATTAGAAAGGAATAAATATCTGAGTACTAGTAAACCACCATGTAGTAGGAAATCTCAGTTTTATTGATCATCTTTGAAATCAATATTAGGGATCAAAATATTTCGAGAAGAAAGTCAAAATTAGGAATGTACACATGCAAATGGTAACAATATCTGTTATAATCTTCGCAAAAGTTAAAGGCATATACTGCAGACTCCAGCCAATCCTAAGCTTGCTCCGCCTAGCAGAGCTGCCGAATGTTACCACGCGCGCCTGAACTGAGAACATTACATTAATTAATTAATCATGCTTGGATAAATGTTTGAAAAATGACAGATGCCAATCTTATAATAAGAAAGAACTCCATTTTCTGATAATGACCGTATAAAAATCCTGTCTCTACGATACTTATAACGCGAGCGAAGCACTTTTTATGGTTACATCCAACATCCATCCATTCAACACAGATAAGCCTGAGAAACAACACCATTCTTTCCTCATAACACTTATTTCATGCATAAATAAATAATTAATGCACTTACTATTAAAACAGAAGTCGCGCAGTTTGAAACAGAATTAATTTTCAGTTCGTTTGCAGAGTAGAGGTGTCGTATTGTTAAAGTGAATGGCATCGTTAAGTCATGTGTTGAAATCGACCTGAAATATTGTTAATATCACATTAAATTATTTATTATCCTCATCCTCCTCATCCTCCTCATCTTCCTCACGATCTTCCTCGTCCTCATCCTCCTCCTCCTCCTCCTCCTCCTCATACTTATCCTCATGCTCATGCTCACCCCCATCCTAATACACATATCTTTTTCCCAATTTTTCTTATCCGAGTGCGTGAACATGTCCCTCGAAGCCGGAACAAGTGATTTTTCGATCAAGAAATGTGAAGTGATTCATTCTCAGGGCAGAAAATTATATTTAATATGAACAAGTTTTTACGAAAGCTCTACGATCCAGGATATAGGGAAACTGTAGATTTTTTAAAATCCCAGCAATTAACTCTGTAACCGTGTGGTGTAGGTAGTGTGCACGCAGTGTCATGAATTTGTAGTGAAGCAGATTCATCCCTAGAAAAAGGGAGCTTAACTGGATTGGAAACCGTGCTTGCTGTTCCACTGCTGTGACGTGTGTCAAGGTAATATCTTAATGTTTTAGGAATATTTAATGTGTTTTTAATTACGAGAATAATAGACAAAATCTTTTGATAGCGGGTAAAACTGCTCTTATGGACACGGAACCTCTGCACGTGCACCAGCTCTCCGCTTGAGCATTGGCCAGCGTTAATATGCCTTAAACTTTTGAAAGCGGTATACATTTGAAGACCTCAGCTCACAGGTGACTGCACTTCCCATGCCCCACCCAATGTTCTGTAACTATGTAGACCTTGTTACAAATCCAAGTGGTCCGTCTTGCGGGCTCGCTCTATTTACACGAAATGATCGAGGGAAATGGTGGTATCATAGGTACTCTAACAACTTTATCTGGTGGTGGAAATCTTTGCCACCTGCTCTCAAACAGTCAGCATATGTCTAAAAATATTCTCTCTCAACCATGTGATTTCTTAAGAGCATGATGTGATCGCTAAGTTGAGATTTGAAGGGGAATTGCTGCTGCTACTGCTGATCTTAGGCGATTAAATATCCGCTCGTAACTGACAGGTTTCGCATCTGCGTACATCAACAAGCCCTTTATTTGTTTCACTGCATAAGCTATGTGCAATGCACTTATTGAATCAAGTAGGTAAGCGTAGAATTTTACAATAATGTATAAATGTTATAAAATTAAGATATATGTTCGAGCATGAAACTTCATTGTAATGACAATTAGGATGCTCCTGTCAGTTATGAAAGTTGCTACGTTCGCTTCATACACCTTTTTTACTACCATTATAGTCTCGATACGTAATATAGGTCCTGAAACGTAACTCATAGTAACTATTTTGATTAAATCTCGGGATTTTTATTGTTGAAATAAGAAAATGATGTCAAAAGGTATACATGTGTATTGAAATATATACGGAAACGGAAGAAATAAATATTCCTCGCCGCAGTAATGTATGCTCAGTGCGCAATAAATCTTTGACCCTAAAATAAGCTTTCTTATAGAAAGTACACGAACCATTTCGTGAGAAGAGAAAACGAAGTGTGAAGGGAGTTAGAGAAGATATTGTCCAAAGTATTCGTTGTGACCCAACCGCGAAATGCGGTCCTTTCTGTTTGGAAACTCTCGAATTAATTACTCTTTAACCATGTAAGGTGTAAGAATTCTTATGGAACTATCTTCGGGTTATCTAAATTCAAACTACAATTACCGTAAAGGACAACAGCGTCCAAGTTTCACTGATAGACAAAAACTGGTTTGAATGTTGTCTAGAGGTGCCTGAAGCTGGTAAAGAGCAGGGGATTGATTGGCGAGTTGTTAACCTCCACTTCGTTATTAATTCCTATGCCTGTTCATAACTAATAACATAAACTGTAAATTACATTAATCTTGCCATAAGTACTGCCGAAATAAACATCCATCTGCAATAACTCTCATGTCCTTTCAGTAATTCTTTCTGCACTAAAACTGTCCAATTTCGTCTAGGATGTATTAATTGTACTTTTACACTTTCTTTATGGAGCTTCCCACAGATAAATCAGTAAAATCCTGGCGACCTATTGACCATGTAGAAAGTATCCTGTCATTAAACACTGTCTTCATATTTGCCAAGCAGTTTTGAGAACATGGTGCAACAATATACCTGCAGCATTTATCAGAATTTCCTTTCTTTGTTTTTCGACAAATGCACGTCCTTTTACACAATTGGATGTTACATCACACCTTACTCCAATTTTTATATCATCTAATCGAATTTCATGAATTAAGTGAGAGTTCTCTGTGCTCCCATGTTCATTGTTCTGCGACTTAACAGGAACATTCAAATGAAACTGTGACTCAACTGAGAAGATTAGTAGATGTGGATCAAAGATATTACTTAAAGTTCAGTTACGGAAATACTTTTTTTCATCATCATAGGGTTGTAATTAATGAATTACAGCCATTATGTATAGATTCAGTTTTAAAAATTTAGTAGTTGTATGAACAGAAGTTTCTAACACATAGAAACTCCATTATAGAGCGATCAAATACATTAATACTTTACAGAGTATGTACTAAGTTCGCCAGTGTTTTACTCCATGGTATAATATATGTTTTGCGCTTCTTAGATTTATAATTTAGCTATCCCATTGTGCTAAATCTATCAGCACAAACTATGCCAATTTGAAGCTGGAACACAAAAATAAAATTGGTTTATAAACTTGTCTAAACACTTGTGTACATATTTTGCATGCATTATACATGCATGCATTATGACTAGACAGAAAATAACAGTTTTGAAATAAACAATTAAGAAAATGAATAAACCCAAGCTTATGACATACATTTGAAATGTGCATTCATAAGCTATTTTTCCACATAGCTGTCAGTTCGTGGCACAAACCGAAAAAGTTAATAGTATAACTCTGGAAATTTTCCGCCTCCGATTTCAACCACTGGTTTACACCATCGTGCAATTCGCCGTCAATATCAAAATTATGTAGCGAATCACTTGAGGTGGTAGTGAGAATAGGTGTTAGTCGCTTGGCGCCAAACCCGGGCTGTAATGTGGATAATCGAAGACCTCCCTCCTGAAACCATCCAATAGCCCTCGAATATGATTGGTCGCATGTGGCCATGCGTTGTCGTGAAACGAAGAACCCTTTACGCTAAACTGTCCTCGACGCTAATTTTGCATCACGCGGTTTACCTTTCTCAATGCATCACATTTTTTTCTCTCAAACAATTGTACCACGTTCCAGAAAATTAACGAGAAGTACTCCTTCAGAATCCCAAAATAAAATAGGCATGTTGTATCTTGATGACAGTATTTGCAAAAACTTTCTTAGTTTCTGGGGGGATTGCGTGTATCCACTAACTACCTCCATTTTGTTTCACAATTGACATGTTTCCCCCAAGTCTCGCTACAGTTATGTTAGGATCAATAACTGTATTACCTTCGAGGAAGGTCAGTAATGCAGGCAGTTCCTTTTGGTGGTCTTCCCTTGGATTTTCAGAATCCACCTAGCACAAAATTTGTAGTAACCAAGCTTCTACACCACAGTTTCATTTACGAAACTCCATGAAATCTGGGGAAAATATTCCAAAAGTTTCCGGATTTTGCGGTTTACTTTCATCACCAGTCAGCAGCCACAAGACTAGGCCTACCACTGCGGTCCTTATAGTGAACATTGGTACAGCCATTTCTAAAATCATTGCACCATTGCCTCACTCGGCATTCGGCGTAAGCATAACAAAGTTGATGCTAAATTTCGATTGATTTGTGGTTTTTTGCAGACAGAAACCTAGTCACAGGCCACACCTCAAAAGTGGAAGGATTTTCTATTTCAGCACACATTTTAACACGTCACACACAGCAAAGTATACAGTTCATGCACTGCCACAGCTAGATGCGCGAGTGTAGGAGTGTTCTGGTACCAAAATGGTGGCCCTGATCCAGCCTATTTGTAACAGATAAAAACGTCTATAACTTTCTGGACGACCTTGTATGCATTCTACAAGTATGTAATTTTCGGTTAACATTTCAATGGACTAATAGCAAGACAAGAGCAGCAATAACAATACGGAAATTCTGAAGTAATCTACACATAAAACGGATTTATTGATTACAGTTTGACTTCTGAAATGCACAGAAAAGCACGACCAGACCTAACATACTTCAATGTAGCCTTGAACGGGCCATTCACCACTAGAAAGCTAAATAATAATGGGCCGCGCCGTGGCTCAGTGGTTAGACCGCTTGGCTCTCACCAAGGCGGCCCGGGTTCGATCCCAGGCGACCGCAAAGTGAGACAACACAGCGCGGGGGCGGGTTTTCTCCGGAATCTCCGGTTTCCCCCGCCATCTTATTCCATCGGTGCTCCATCTTCATCTCATGTATCATCAGTGTCACCGCCTGCGGTGCCGTATGTAGTAAAAGCGGGCGTTAAAGACTACACATTTCATTTAATTTAGCTAAATAATACCGATGTCAGTACAATGCAATTAATCCTGACTGTCATAAAATAACAGCTCTGTATAAGTAATTGCAAACCATTGTCATCATGGTCATATTCTATGTTAAGGAAGTTATTATGTTATGAAACTCTTGTTTCAATTGAAATTACCATTAGTTTTAAAAATGAGATAAAAGCATGTTACAATTGATTAAAACTTTTTAATTCACTGATTTCTACAGCCACTAAACTAGAAAATAGGAAACAAACGATAGTTTACTGGCATATGGAGGTGCAGATAGAACTAGGTTAACGAGCTCCTAAAATTTCCTCTCGATAATTATTGCGACTTCAGCAGGAAAGTGTAGAACACATCCATGAAGGTGATTTTATTAAACTTTTTGTTTTGTTACCCTACAGTTTACTGCTGTGACGGCTAGATAATATTTAGGTCAGTAAGCGCTGTTTTGCTCTATCAAGTTCTGTGAACGCATACATCCGTGAACCAGGCGATATGTTCATTCGTTTAGAAAGCCCTGTCGAGTTTGTTTATTAAACTAAAAAATATTTCGGATTACTTTACATCCAATTTTATGTAACATGTCTTCTCCATGTATGTTCTTGTTTTATTTTATACATTTGGTACATGAATGCTAAATTCCAATCATCGACAGTTGGCTGTTTTACAGAGATAGATCACCCTTAAAATGTTACACTCTATGGCAGGATGAAATTTTAACCCTATTTGGATAATATTCTTAAATTATCAGCTCACAACATGAGTGATCTTGCTTTCCGTGTCCTAAAAATTGAAAATAATTAATATTAAAACATTCGAATTTATTACGGAATGTGTTAACTGAAGAGCTAATATTATTGACTCGACAAGCTTGCTAAACAACAATAACTCGTATGTGTCGTAGAATAAGGATACTTCCTGGAAGTCTGATAAGAAAAAGTCCTAAAATTGAACAAGGTTAGGGGGCTATCATTATTGTTGGTCCAGAAGCAGAACAATGACAGAAGAAGCGAATAGGAGTTGCAGATATGAAATTACTAGGTTACCATTCACTGAAGGAATGAAAATAAACATATATATATATATATATATCAAAAGCACTGAAGACGAATGTAGGTATTGTGAGGTTTCTAGCATCAAAATGTACAAATCATAGAATACTAAACACTGAGTGTTTACTATGTAGTGAAGTTATAAGTGCAACTATATCTAAACAAAAACTAATAAGCCGAGAAACTTATGAGAACATTACCTAATGCACATATTCACCCGTATAAGGTGCTATGTATCTCGTTCAAAGGGTACGGTGTTCGAATCTCGGTCAGGGTGAATTATCTGGATGGATAGGACTTTTTCTTAGTTTTCGCTTATCCTGAAAGATGGATGTCTGCTAATTCTAAACTCTATGGATCCTGGGATCATTTAAGCATCATTTCACCCATGCCATACATCATCCAATATGACTTAACGTTGAAGGCCATAAAAATACATACCTATGTCTAGACATAGAGAACGAATTGAATACATAACCCCATGCTTTGTAGACTGAAACAAGTCACCGGCCATTAGTTTCACTTTTCTTCAAGCAACTAAAAGCTATTCAGAAACATTTAACTGTCTAAATTTAAAACTGAATTGGTGCCATCTTTGGAACTAATTAGTTACAAATTTCGTTATTAAGTAAGTTAAGTAGTAAACAGTAAATAACAATAAGAATGAATCAAATTCAATTTTGAAAACCTTATAAAACAACGGAAAATATTATGCAACGCAACAAACAGCGCTCAGGGGAAAAGGGACACAGAAAGATGTAACACATCGCCAACGTTATTCACCTAAGTGGATGAATACGAAGTTAACACAAAATTAAATTAAGTATGTTATCTGGTGCCCTTTGCCACAATAGATATATACCAATGACCTCTACGTGTTATCCATTGCTAGAAATTCAGGACCTATATTTCACAAATAGGGCAAGATGATTTCTCATTCGTTGCATTTTCATCTATGAAACCTATATAAAATATATATATAATATATACCTAAAATAATATATTAAATATCTATAAAATATGAATTTTTTACTTAATTAATGACCGTACAGGTTCTTAAAACGATTATGAAATATTAGCTTTCAATAAGGTCTTCAATGTTATGGAGTACCTTATTTGGTACTTGTTTAAAGGCAGTTGAGCGTCTCTAGCCTTTGGCGACAAAGAATGTGTCAAGTTTCAACCCTTAATCGGCATAGAAATTCTAATAAACAAAATGGGATCTAGATAAATATCTGTGTGTGTGCATGTATGTGCGAACATCATAAATGTGAAACAACTGGTGGATAAATATCAAACTTGAAATACAAGGATGCGTCAAATTTTTGTGAATAAATAAAGTAAATAGCTACAGTTAAATAATTATTTATGAAGATTTAGGTTGAAATAACGTACTTTAATATTGTTTATATTAGAAATAAAATGTTTATCTAGAACTTTCATTTAGAATGTATATGCAACTCGTGAAACGTAAGAACATAAAAACTAGGACCAAAGCGAACACCTCATTGCATTATAAAATAGATATTCTAACACCTTTTGTAGTTTAACAATTCGAAGATATTCTAATTATTGGTTTGAGTTTTGAGATACATTGCGATTTTGCTTTCTACAGTACTCAGCTGCAGTAGGTAGAAGTGTTGCATTCTATCCAATAGCTGCTCAGGCGGTTTCACCTGTGGCCCGCATTCGTGAGAGCCGGGTTCGATTGCCGTTTCTGACTTACCTGAGCCATGGGTTTTCCCGGGAGTTTTCCCAGTTTGCCAGGGTAGGTTAATTACAACCCACAGATTTCTGTTCCTTCATTTCATCTGCATTATCAGTTCACATCATCTCTCATCTGGAGGTCTCATTCAGGGTAGAAGTGCCGGCGAGTGTTTCTCCGACATCTAGGCTTTTTGGGTTGGCCACCCCGTCTCCTCTCGCCTCATCCGTCCTCTAGCCTCATCCTTCCTCCCACTTGGAGCTTAGGTATAATAAACCACAGGTTTTGGTGCCGAATGCCCTCTTTAGTAACCCTAAACCAATATTTGTGTATGGAAATGTAATTTTTTTGTGGTCCCCTGAATCCAAAATAAGCACTTTTTTCATTTCTTTAGGCACACTATCTTGGAGATTATTTGACCCAAAAATTCTGGTATCGAGAAACCACCGACATCTTCCGATATCAGACTTCCCTTTACATGAAACATTTTTAGAAAATTTTAATATTTGGTTCAGTATTTCTAACAAATTTTATTAAATATCATATGTTTAAGATCTTTTCATCACAAATGAAATGCATATCTGGTAATGTCGTGAAATATCCCCCACTATTTTAGACGACCTTTTAATAAGTGTATTAAAGACGTCAATGAGCAAAAAACGTAGATATTACTAAAACACAGAATCCTTCTCTCTCTCCCTCTCTCCCTTTTTTGAGTGAATCGTTTGAGATATTCTTTGAAATTTTCCAACAGTTATAATTTTCTCAAATGGGAAGTCACTCTTTTTTATGTCTTGAACAGGCATAGGATTTGGGATTTTAATGTCATTACATAGCGACAGGCTTTTAAATGATTTGACTGTAACTTAAAGGCAACTATATTCTCATCTTTCACCTTACTTATAAGGGAATATGTGCTAAAACTACTTCTAAAAGTAGAAGAGAAGTTATTTTAAGTTCTTTATATGACAGTGAACAGAGAAATGCATGTGAATACACAATGAGACTTTTCAAAAAGGTTTGTGTGGGTGCATTGGTTCATTCCTATGTTCATCAACAGTACGTTCAAAAAAGAAAGGCGGATAAAGTCAACATGTTATTTAATTAATAAACGAAGGCTTTCATGGCCGGCGTGCTTTTCAGTAAAAGATTCCGGTTATTTAATACCGAGTAACATGAATGCAACAACTTCCAAGAATGGAACACCAGATTTGTAGGCAAATCACGCAATCCTTAACTACCTTTACAAGACAAATGTTTCCTGCATCCACTTTTATTTTCGTGAACATTCCTAACGACTTCACATGCTTTATATGTTTATATGCGAATTAAGATTACCATCGTGCAATCTGTAAGAATAGCCTATGAAAATATCTTTATTTGGATTTCATTTTTCGTAATTTTGTATAACTGGTAGAAACCTAATACACAAGAACCAAGCGGAGTGGTTCAGTTGGTTCCGTCTGTGGCCCACATTCGGGAGATCTGGGTTTGATTTCCGTAGCCAATCTACCTGACCCATGGTTGTTCCCAGGTCGCCAGGCGAATTCTGAATAGGTTAACTGCAAACCACGAATTTCCTATCCCACCATTACACCACCATTGTCGTTTCACAGCATCTCTCATCTGGTCTCTTTACTCTTTCAGAGTAAAAGTGCTGGAGGGTGTTGCGTCGGTGCATGGCGCCTTCGGTAGGACAGTTTCCGGCTTTCGGGATGTCGGTTGTGCTGTCCTGCCGGGAGGGTTTCCAATTGTCAAATAGTAGTGACCCCACCCTTTGCACTGTCGTGACTCCTCGGATCGGCCGTCCTCTATCTCCTCTCGCCTCATCCTTCCCCCCGGATATACCCCACTTGGATCTCAGGTACAATGAACCACACATACGGCGCCGAATTCCCTTCGTAGTAATCCTATTACACAAGAAATCGGATTTCGTTAAAATACAAAATTTATTTCACTTTTTTTGGCATCATCCATTTTCACGACATTCTTTGTGATTGAGTTTAATTGTTTATAGTTAACTTTATTTTCTCATTTACCTGCTAATTCAGTGTTTGCTATCTCGTTAAAAATAATTTTAAAGCCTGTTAATAGTGACCAATTGTTTCTTTTGTATCTGTTAGGAAATGCGTGGCTAAACATAATTGTTTAAAAAAGAATAGAAGATTAAGGTTTCGCTAACCCGCCTCGGTAGCGTAGATGGTAGCATGTCTGCCTCACGTTCAAGAGGTCTCGAGTTCGAATCTCGGTCAGGGTGACGTACCTGGATAAGCTTTCTCCGGGGCTTTCCCTTAACCGGAAAGACGAATGTCAGCTCCATGTACCCTGGGCTCATTTGAGTATCATTTCTCACATTCCATTCATCGTCCGATATGACTTAACATTGGAGGACGTAAAATAAAAAAATTTAAAGCTTTCTCCAGCTCAGTTCTTATTCTTATGATGTTTAATGACATAATTTCTGTAAACGTTTAACTTGAACAGGTATACCAGTAAGAACTTGTAAATATAATTTGTAAAATAATCGTCTAGTGACGCTCATGCGAAGTATTCATCAAGTATTCTTCGAAGCTGAAATTGGAAGACCTTTCCTCTATTTATTCTCTTTTTAATTTCTCATGGACATACAAAGTAAGGAAATTCAAATCTATAGCATAGCGATCCGCTTTTTAAAGATACGACCGTACTATAGATCCGTCATATTTATTACAGCGACAAAGAAATATTTATCAAACCTTTCTGCAAACGTTATCCTGATTAACAAGAAATAGAAGAAAATACGTTTTACTAAAGATAATTTCTTGAAGAGTGGATGGGAAAACTTATGGGAATTCAGCACATAAATTTATTTTAATACCTCTAGCAATTATTAAAGCTAAAAGTGCTTACTACACAAGTGCATATTATCTGGAACTTCAAATGATGTGATTTCTATGCAAAGATATTTGAAGGTCTTCAAACCGTACGTAGAAGACTTTTATTTAAAAGAGCAAGTCTTGGGCTTGTGCTGTGCCAGTTTTTTCGGCAATTGTGATTCCTACGCTTCCTGTTTCGGGCAGGATTTTTCGGGGAGTTGGTTTGTGTTCCCTCTGCTTCAGTTTCTGATCGCTTGTTTCCGAGGTTCCCCGGCCTGCTTTCCTGGGTGAACTGGGAAGGTAGTTTTTGTCCTGGTGGCTGCAGTGGTATTGTACAATTATGTATAATAATTAATTAATTGGTTAAATTTTCATATCAGACACACGCCTTTCATGTTCTTTGTTTTTATTTCCTCACTTCCGATACGACAGGTTACTAATATTGCTCTATTCCAGTATGCAAGAGAATAAGCGAATGCAGCGCTTGTCAACTAAGGTCAATATGTCTCGTCGCTCTGCCATATAGTACCATTAGCCATTTCTGACATATTGGACTGCGTTGCAGTTTTTCGGCATTTTCAATGCCCTTTGCATCGCTTCCTTTTCCACAAAATTTGCGAGATGTAGCAGTAATTTCTTGCGCTAAAGATGACTCTGCTCACAAGTATACTATATTTTATACTTACAAATTTAAATCGATATTCATCATGATTAACATGAAGCGTAGGGGAAAGGATTAATGTTTTATGTGAATGACTTTGTAATTCAAGAATATTCATGAGTAGAAAAAGTCGCGTCGCAATTACTTATCG
This sequence comes from Mantis religiosa, assembly GCA_030765055.1. Classification (NCBI taxonomy): domain Eukaryota; kingdom Metazoa; phylum Arthropoda; class Insecta; order Mantodea; family Mantidae; genus Mantis; species Mantis religiosa. The sequence continues at coordinate 256,406 of JAUKNK010000034.1, read as the reverse complement.
TATGAGTACCGTAATGTTTGGAATTGAAGAATGTAAGGAATGATGAAGCACTAAGATTACAAATTACGCTTTTATCTGTAACACAGATTTTCGTACGCCTCAGGACAATTGGCGTTGTGAACAAATGCCAAGGGTCAAGCTTTGAGCGTTTTACAGCTCATTAAACCAAAATCCATATGTGGAAAACGAGATTTAAACTCACATTTTTCAAGATCTACCGTGCCCCAATGCTGTAATAAATGACGTCACTGGATCAGTAGCGATTTCCCGCAATAAAAACGAATGCTGTGGATAAAATTGTCAATGAACGGATCCTCCTGCCAGTTACCACGATAAACCGCCAATCCTCTCCATATAATGGGATTATCTTGCCTGGACACGCTACACTCGCAAACAATGGACGGGCTTTCCAGAAACCAACTTTTTTGTTTTCTGCAAATCCACCGGCTTGCTACGAATTCTATCGAATTTATTTGCATATTTTTGCTGGCGATAAACTAATGCTCGAAATGTTTAAAGTAGATAGTAGTTATAAATGGTAGGTTCCAGCGCAGACCCAAAAGGGCAAGATGGCGGCCATGCGCAATCTGTATGTTTAGTGGATTTAGACAGTGTTTAGGTAGGCAGTCAATCCTCTTAATTTGCTGTAACTTATAATGCTGTGTCTTGAGGTGTTATCAGGGCTTGTCTTGAGCTGTGATCTGAGGCTCTAGGGTCAGGAGTTGCAGGTTTTCTTAGGTGAAGTCTGTTGGTATGGGATGTTAATAGCTGTAGGATTTAATGGTTAGCTCTTGTAGTATGATCTGCGGCTCTAGGGTTAAGAGTTGCAGGGTTTCTTAGGTAAAGACTGTTGGTCTGGGAGGTTAATAGCTATAGGACTTAGAGGTTAGGTCTTGAGGTATGATCTGGGGCTCTAGGGTTAAGGGTAGCAGGTTTTAACAGGTAGGGTTGCAGGTATGGAAGATTAATAGCTGTAGGATTTAATGGTTAGCTCTTGTGCTATGATCTAGGGTAACGGGGGTTCCGGGGATGTTTGAATTAAATGTATTGATAGTAATTCTTCGATGACTGTGCTTGAACTCTCATGTATGAATATCGAGTCTAGGGTTTGATATCTATTACGTTCAGTGCTTCGATGTCTGTGCTTGAACTCTCATGTATGAATATCGAGTGTAGGGTTTGATATCTATTACGTTTAGTGTATGATATATGATGTAGTATCGTTATTCTTTAGATAAAAGAATATTGAGAGAATGATTAGGTATGTTTCCTGGGAGAGATTTATGAAAATAAATGTAATAAGACATTCTGGTAAGGGGTGTTCCCTATGCAGAATCTCTCCTTGAGCTATTGTATCCAAGAGCGATGTAAAGGTTAAGAAAAGGTTAAATTCCATTCCCACATCGAGGTACGAGAAAATATAAATCTATTCCACATTGAAGTATAAGGGTGATGACGTGTTGTCATTCCTCAAGATTTGTGCATATGTGAGTAAATCCGAATTAACAGGTCTCACCCTGTCCCGTCAGCTCGGGAACGAACGTGTCCTCACTTCACACAAACCCTCCGTCCGTTAAGTACAATCGACGATAGGATGGGGAGGGGGGAGACAGGTATGATCACGTTTCATCACCCATCTGCTCACTCGGGAACGAATGCATTCTCACTTCACATCGCAACGTCAAGATGAGTGGAACAACAACACCTATCATTGAAAGTGATACCAGATTCTGGGAGAATCTACGCAATTTCGAAGATTTGCAAAAGCATTGGGTTGAGCACCACGATGAAACGTGTGATGGAAAGATGCATCAAGTGATTTGCAAGAATCCTTCCCATCATGATTCGATCACATCTTATGCTCAATGCGGAAAGAATTGTAAAGTGTACCTCGGGTAAGTAGAATTATAATTGTGTGTTAACGTGAAAGTGTTGTTATGTGTTAGATAACTAATGATAAATATGTTTATTTCAGTAAAGCCCAAAGTGAAGATGTGGCATGCCAGTCCGAACAGGATCAAGGTGAAGATGTGTGCGGTCCGTACAATGATCGTCCGTTTAAGGATATCGGTACATCGAAACCCGAGGAGGAAGTAATAGAAAAGTGAGTATAAAATAATAAGAGTTTTACGTTAACAAGTGTATTAAATATTCACGATGTTGAGACAGTTCGTGTATGTCCGCAGATCCAGTAAGAAAGGAGACAAGAAAAAGAAGAAGACGAACTGCAAACCGAGAATCGTCAAAGCCAAGAAGACGTTCGATCAAGACAGTTTCATCATAATGATGTTCGAACCCTTCACACCCTTCGCAGAAGAAGTAGAGGAGGAAGTTGCGAGTGATGGTAAATAGTGTGTGCATGAACGATAACGACATCTCCATCAGCATTGACTTTCGTGTGAACATAGGATTATACAATGAACTCCCATCACTTTACATTAAAGACACACATGACGATACGTTTGTGTATATTACAAAAGAGGATTGGGAGGTAATAATGTCAAATTTGTGTGTTTTGGATACGTATCTGAAAGATGGTAAGCATCCATGTGCACCGTACAGTGAAAATATAATATATGCATTTAATATAATGTTATGCATGAATAAGATGCAAGAAATAACGTTTGTGAATACATGTTTAAATGTGGGCAGTATAAATCTGAATAGTACTGCATTCAATGGACTTAAAAGACTAATTCCATATATTGAAAGAAATTTATATCAGTTGTATGATATTCATAAATCATTATGTTCATATGATGCAAAAAGCAGGAGTGCAAGGAAGAGGATATTGGAGATGTATGTTAAAGTCAATAAAAAGATAATTTGAATTTGTAATGTTTTATTTATTACACCTATATGATAGATTGTACAACATGAGTTAGTGGTTTATAAGTGAATAATTTATCATGAATAATTAAACAGAATAATGAAGTTTGTGCAGGAAAATTTGACGATGATTGAACTTCCAATCTGACATTCACTGCCCCCGTCACAGTATCCTCAGGTTGATGAGAGCAATCGATGACGAATAGCGGTGCATATTTCAGAAAGTCGTTCCTTTTCAAAAGAGGGTAATTCTCCTTTCCATAGTAGGATGATTGAAATTTGGAATATTGATCATACAGAGATGCAAATTTCGAATTGGCGAAATCCAAATTCATATCGTGATAGGGGTAAGATTCACTGTTGAGATAAAGTTTCAGATTGGTGATATTACAATTATCAAATAGAGAAGCATCCTTAGCGAGATGATTCAATCTATCCACTTGTGCACCGACTATGACGAAACGTGGTTTTTCAAGTTTAGTCGTGGTTGCAATGTTCCATGTGAACGCTTTAGTTTGAGGTACAGCAGGTTGAGTGTGAAGGTCCAAGGTTCGAAATGCGACGTGTAGAGGTTTATCCGATTTGACGAGTTTAAGTTTATCAACTCGTTCAGAATCTGAAAGTCGAAGTACAGGCATCCTCCATTCGAGTCTAGTTAGTTGTATGGTTGTAGGATCGTTTCCAATGATACAATTATTAGAATCCTTAGATCTAATGAGAATAAGTTCAAACTTGCTATTAAGTATGACCTCCTTGTGATCGTCGGCGAAACCCAGCAACATCGAAAGAGGAACGATAGCATTGAAGATACCATTCGATGTATTCACGATGTCTACCACACCTCCAGGATAGATCCATCCAGCATTTAGTAAACGATTCGATTCCAGTTCATTCAGTGCAGCATAGTTACGCATCGTTGATGAAATGCCCGGATTCCTAGTTCTATCAATAGTCGTTCCATTCATATCCAGACGAATCTCATCGAATAGGAATGCCATAGCATTGTTACTCAATTTCGATGTGGCAACGGTGCCGTCGGGTTTAGTGAGAGTCCCCTCAATGTAGAGATAACTTCTACTAGGAAGCGTGTACAAATCTTCAGCTTGACATGGAATTCTAATTTCATCGTTCACATCGAGAGCTGACGTATTGTACGGTAGGAATACGTGTTCTTCCTCCTTACTGATCTTATCATCAAAGGTCGGAATCCCGGTCACGTCCAACACATCCATCATAGAACCTTGAAGCCTAAGTTAGCGAGAAATCTTCGATTAGACGATGTGATTAGCTTGCGGGTCGATGATCGTGTAGAGATCAATCTCGAGAGATGTTTTTTAATATAGCATCGTCTATTAAAACTTATACCCATTACGACGTATGTGCAATCGTACAGTGATGGTTTCGTTCCTGAAATCTAACTTATCGCCGTTCTGGTCTACCACTCTAATGTCGAGATGATCAATGAGATTCGTATCGATGATTGGTAAATATATAGGACTTGATGGTTCCTGCGAAATATGATAACCTGGAGGTACCGATGGGAAAAATTCATACAGAGAATGACCACTTTTACCATTGATGAAAGATCCCGTTGCAAGACTACACTCGATACGTATGATGCTGACTTTGAATATGTTAACCAAATCATTAGACTCGGTCAGCACGTTTGCCGGTACCCTCTGTTTAGAGGTGAAACCGAGAAGTGAAGCAATAGATCTCTCACGACTAAAGTCGATAATATAGGGAGATTGAATTTCTGATTTCATGGTGTTATTATTAGCACGTAGAATAAAGTCGTCACCGATGTCGAGAGCATCCTTGATCAATCTGGCGATATCATCCAATTCATAAGTACCCGGTGGAATTACTATACGTTCGACTTTTCCATCGCGAACGTAATGGAATAGATTATTACTCTCGTCCACATTCGGAATTGAGTAAAAAGTCTCAAAATTCAATAGAGCTATCTCGTAATGTCCGTTAGGATCCAGATGTAATGGTGGATTTAGAAATGTAGAAAAGCTGGTATCACTACCACTCACGGTGATCGTGTAACTCATCGAGGAGAAACTGAAGGCACAAGTGACCGCAAATCACAGAATCGAATTCTTGAAATCTCGTCGTATTATATAGGAGCTTGACACCCGAAAGGTACGTTTCTATCTCTTCCGGAGGTCTCAGATCGCCGAAACTGTCAAAGTAGTAGGCAACGTCACCATCCTTACGTACAGCAACCCAATGTGTACCAGGGTTATTTGATGTATCCAGATTCACTACTATTCTCTCATAGTATCGAGGATGTGGAGGTAGTTTATCGATCATGTAGACACCTCTAAAATGTGGAATGCGTAGACGTCGTGCATACGAATCATTCTCGTTAGCACTCAGGGCTTTTTCCGGGATAAATATAGGCCTCGCCCCGAGTTTTTTGATCGAAGATATAATCCTCTACCCTTACGACGTCTCTTACGGCGAAGACCTTTGCCCTGAGCCAAAGATTCCATGCGCTCGTTGTGACGTGTTAATTCCGCAAGTTGTTTTGCATCCGAACGTTTCTTATTGACAGCCGTAGCAATCTGAGCAGCACCTCCAGCTAGACCACCTGCTGCACCTAGAGCTGCTAAAAGTGGTAGCAAAGGTAAGAAACCACCTCTCTTGTTACGACGTTTACGCATGCCAGCGCCCGCTGCCAATTTACCCTTCATAAGTGTAGTCACAAGTCGAGCTGCAAGTCGTTCGCCCAAAGAAGCGTCGGCAGACTTTACACGTCTCCAAGCTTTCTCTACCAACACCTTATCGGCTAGACGACGAGATTCTGTATCAGTACTCTCTGCGTAAGCCCGATCGTGATCGAGACACGCTGAATCTAACCCGTTCACCGGTAAGTCACCTCTCTGCAAGCGTTTATGTAGTTTCGTTCCGGGACCGCAGAAACGATAACCCGGTAAATGTGCCTCAAATGGTAATGAATTAATCAAGGAATTAAGAATTCCCGAACCTTTGCGTGCACGTGTAGAGCGCATGTCTCACTATGAAATAAAAAAGGCAAAACGTGCGCTTTATAAGTATACGATTCCTATGACGATTGGCTAAATCCAGTAAAGACATAGATTGCCCTTATCACGAACGAAATAAAAGACAAAACTTATGCTTTATAAGTATTAGTCGCGATATGGAGATAGTAAAGCAAAAGTGTACGCTACCCATACAGGTGTTAGATTTCGAGGATGACATTCGCAAAGGACGACACGGTACGTTGTTTCCGAGTAACGTTAGAGCGCTCATACTTGGCAGTTCAAATGCTGGAAAAACGAACGTTTTACTCAACCTGCTTATTCACGAGAATGGTCTGAGATTCGAAAACCTCTACATATACTCGAAATCGTTGCAACAACCTAAATATCGATATTTACTCAGGTTACTGAAAACTATACCCGATATAGATGTATTTACGTTCGATGATGGTGATAAAGTAATTCAAACGTCGGATGCTAGAGAAAATTCGATATTCGTATTTGATGATGTGATAAATGAAAAACAGGGTAAGATAGCTTCATATTACAGTATGGGTAGACATCGTAATGTCGATGCTATATATTTAGCACAATCATATGCTAAAGTACCTAAACATTTAATTAGAGATAATGCAAATATGATTATATTCTTTAGACAGGATAATCTCAATTTAAAACATATATACGAAGATTATGTAAATACCGATATGTCCTATGATGAATTTAAGAATATGTGTAAACATATATGGGAGAGTGATGAACGATCCTTTGTTGTTATAGTACCAGAATATCCACTGAACGAGGGACGCTACCGTCACGGTTTTGATCGCTTTATCAGAATGAATAAATAGAATAATCCATCACTTAAGCAATGAGTATCGACAGGTTCGGATCCCGAAGAATCATACCCTCTAGGGGTGTGTTCAATCGATATATCATAACTAGAGATGGATCGGGAAACTATCGATTCAAGGGAAAGCGGTTGTGCAATATTCACGACCCTGAAGAAGGTGACGATGCATCGACTAAACGTTATGTGGATACGCATACGGCTGACGTCGAGAATCGAATGCAGATCTTCAGCGAGCAGACCTCGTATCAGCGTATGGGCGAGTTTGAAGCTATGCTTAGGGATCACATACAAAAATCGCTCGACATCCAATACAACAATTTAATGGAGTACTTAAGTAAATATGCATTTAAACGTGATTCCGAAAATAATGTCATTATAGATGGTATAAGAATGAAAACGCTGTTGGACCCCCTTCACGAACACGACGTTCCTAATAAAAAATATGTAGATGATAGGATTCCAATTCACGACTCTAATGAAACTCTATCATTTCGAATGAAGAGATTGAAGGATTTAGCCGACCCGATAGATGATAGGGATGCAGTCACCATGAGTTATGTTAATCATTTCTTTATACAGAAACATAATGAATTGCAAACGGGTTTAACTGAGACTATAACAAACATTGTCGATACTATTACACGGAAACAGAATGAATTACAAAGTCAGTTAACTAGAACAATCACCTCCGCTAGCGAGACTATTACTACAGCTGTAGAAAAAGAAGTGAAAGAACTAACCGCACGACAAACGGAACTTGATAATAAACTAATCACTATAAATAATGATATTCATACTATGAAAACACGAATGAGAAATGTTGTAAACACTATGTTACAACAATTGAAAGCACAACTCATAATTTCATTGCAAACACGTCCGTTTCGAGGTCCCTCTTTAAGGTATACGTTAACATCGGGACTCGAATACTATAAAGTTCCTGGAAATGGAAGTGTACTCTCGTGTTCCATCGTATCATCGGTACATCCGCATGCTGTAAATGATACATTGTTTGCAATAAACGGAAGATTAGTTGAAAGATATCCTGTAAGAGTTGAAACTGGCGATATTCTATCGTTTACAGCGCCAGTCGGACGTGCTAAAGATGGTCATATATTAAGTATAGAACTGATAGTTTCATATAAATTAGCAGTAGCTGATTAATTATACATTCATTTCGATATGGATGCTGAAGCTATAAGACTTAAGGAATCCATTGCCCGTCACAGTAGGGCAATAAGAGAAAAGTTACGTTCTCTCAAAGGAATGAAATTCGAAACGCAACGAGTCATGTCTGAAGTTCTTCAACCTGTAACCGAACCATTGAAAGTAATAGCGAAAGCACACCAAGACAACAACGACGACGAAACTACAGATGATGCTAACGGATCTGATCTCGTGTCAAAGTATCTACACAAGGTTCGAACTGCCAGTTCGAGTGACATGGACAATACTTACGGCATACGTTACGAGGATAATGAGTATAAATTGGGTAACAAGACAGTTGTGTTTAAATCTGATGGTGTTCAGATAGGAACAGAAACGTATGAACCCACAGCAGGCTTATATGAATTATTATTTAAACGTTTACCTCGCAAGACATCGTACACAGATGATGATTTAGACGTGTATTCGCAAATCTTACAGAATACTCAAGTTTACAGACACGGTTATTCAAGAGATGGACGTTTAAGAGCAAATCGAGGGTTCAAGTATCGTCATATCATTCGTGACCTTGTTAGTAATCGAACTGGATTTGGTTTACGTTGGAAAGAACATGTACCGCAGAGAAAATTAGATTACGTCTACTGGAACGATCCGAATGAAATAATAAACAGATTAAGATTATTGGTTGCGTCGAGGGATGCAGGTAATTTGAATCACTCACCCGAGATAGAAGAAATTATTACAGAACTTAAAACATCAAAAATTATAGCATGATAAAACGTCGCATTGCAACCGAGTTACATGCACCAGCTAGAAGACGATTTTTACGTCGTAAGATCATAAGCAAAGGAATGAACGATTTAGTACAAATAGATCTTATGGACATGTCTAATTATGCAAGAGACAATAGGAATTATAAGTATATTCTTCTTGCATGCAATTTTTATTCCAAGATGGCTTATGCACGACCATTACGTGATAAAAGTGGTATTAACGTTTCGACTGCTATGGAGGAGATATTGAATGAAATGGAATCGTTTCCGAAGAATGTTCAATCTGATAAAGGAAGGGAGTTTTACAATAAACATTTCCGCGAACTAATGAATCGTAATAATATTAATCATTACAGTACATTCACACACGTTAAGGCTGCTGCAGTGGAACGTTTAATAAGAACGATCAAACTGATTTTGCATAAGGAATTTATTGTTCAAGGCTCATATCAATGGATAAACATACTACCTAGAATTATTCATACCTACAATAATACTTACCATCGAAGGATTCGTATGAAGCCTGTAGAAGTTCGTGATAATTCTCTCCTGCTCAGCGTCTACAAATATGATAGAAGTATGCGTGAGAAGCGAAGATCTAGGCTTCATCGTGTTGGTGACTACGTGAGGATTTCTAAGCATAAAGGTGTTATGGAGAAAGGTTATCTACCAAATTGGAGTGTTGAAGTCTTTAGGATACGTACAGTGCAAAGGACACAACCATTGACCTATCTCATCGAGGATCTGGAGGGTAAACTGATTGAAGGAGCATTCTACGGTTATGAATTACAGAAAACTCAATATCCAGACACGTATTTAGTTGAAAGGATCATCAGACGTCGTGGTGATAGGATTCTGGTGAAATGGTTAGGATTTCCTACCCGTGAATGGATTAATGAGGTGGACATTGTATAAATAAAAAAAACACACAACTCAATAAAGAAATATAATTTTAATGATATATTGTGTTTGATTTTTTTTTTTTTTTTTTTTTTTTTTTTGTTCACATTGATTCCTGACATCTTCTGTAACTGCTAATTCACATCTCCTTTACTTAAACATGATAATAACATTCTTATACTTTTTTAAAAATCTTCTGTAACTGCTAATTCACATCTCCTTAACTTAAACATGATAATAACATTTTTATACTTAAAAAAAAAAATCATACATGATTATAGTTGAATTAACATTTAATTGTAGAGATTTTAACATAACGTACATGCTAGTTCACATTGAGTATATATAAATTCACCTACCCTTAACGTAAACATGATAATTACAATTTGAAGTAATTAGTAATATACGTTAAACAAACATCATACATGATTATAGCTGAAATAAGAGCCTTTGTACATGCTAGTTCACATTGATATATATAAATCTCCCCTCACCCCTTAACGGAGACATGATAATAACATTTTGATATAATTAGTAAATATATTTTAATAAAAAATCATACATGATTATAGTTGAATTAACATTTCATTGATTTCTGCTATCTAACATTTCAAAACGATATGAATAGGAAAAAATATTCCTTCACCCCTAATATAAACATAAAAAAAAGCAACACGTTATCTTTCAAATGAAGTAAATATGTTATTATCATGTAATTAGTAACACACTTTACAAATATACTTGAAACTCAATTATTTCGTTTTTTGAAATACAGTAATATGTTATTATCATGTGCCTAGTAATACCTTTTAACTCAGTTGTAACACACTTTACAATTATACTTGAAACTCAATTATTTTATTTTTTGAAATACAGTAATATGTTATTATCGTGGCCTAGTAATACCTTTTAACTCAGTTGAATCTATGCTTTATTGAGAAAAGAAAAAGAAATTTACACTTGACAATTTTCTATAGCATAATGTCCCCATGCTAATGTTGAAAATGAATTATTGGGAATGTATCGTTTTGTATCGATACCACTTAAAGCTATCTTATTAGATTCAATAGTATGAACATCATGTTTATAACTTCTGAAACATGTCTGCATGCTTCGATGTATAGTGTCAGGATGTGTAATACATGAGAGATATTGTTCAAAGGTTATGAATCTCATCGAATCTTTTGTTACACCTTTTGATTTTTTAATCACTTCAGTATCATATCGATAACTATATAATTTCGATTTCAGCCCTACATATTCAGTCATCACTCTACCGGCTAGCTCATCCTTGAATAATCCTGAAATTTTCTTATTTGCTAACGGAATACCATACACATTATCCATTGGATAATTCGATGTATCGAATAAATGTATATTGGTTTTAATAAATTCATATATATCGCAGCTAGATTCAAAGAGAAAAGCATCCGTGTCCGTATAGATTAAAGTTACATCTTTCAATTTTTTCTTCAGAATTTCATAATAAAAATCATACATTTTATGTTTGGATAGATCCAGGATTGCTTGTCCTATGTATATTGGCTTATTCATCAATATTTCATCTCTGACCAATTCTATACCTATTAAATTTTCATCAAAAATCACGTACCTTATACATGTCTGTCGAGCTAACAATTTACGCGCTCGTTTCCAGCTGGTAGCTAAATGAAATGAATTATAACGTTTTACATTCTCTATAAATTTTCCATAAACACAATTAATCATTAACTTCCATAGATTTTGACCAAATTTCGTCTTATCTTCAATACGTTTACGAACGTTGAGTTCAATGTAAGGATTTATCCAGTTAGATTGTTTGTAACCTATTACTCTATGTATACGCGATGGAATCAAACCAAGTTTAACACATTGTTGAAAATTGAGATAATGTAATACGTATTTATTTTTATCATTCAATGTTGTTAGCAATTTTGTATACTTATCACCTGGCGCGATTTCATTCAAAGGGCATAATGGCAAATCATTTTGTATATCATGAAGTTCCTGTGGATATTTAAAGTCTACTTCCAACACATATCCCACGTCAGAATCACTTGTAATAGACATAAAATCTATTGATTTAATTTCAGCATCAGTTAGCCACCTTATATCAGTGTATGGTAAGCTATTATTTTCCATTGTATAACTATATAGAGAATTGCAGTCAACGTACATTAAATAATTAGTTGGTTGAGTGTTATCATAGCTAGTCATGTATCTGTTATTCGCCTTTGCATACCGTTTGGACACAGTGCAAATTCCACCTCGTATTCCTTTTTCGAAGAAATCTAGCATAGTCTTATCTGTTAATAATGAAATCTGTACACCAGTCGTTCTTAACATTGCATCATAGGCTAACCCGGGAAGTGTGTAATACTGACACGGGTCGAGTCCGTACAAACCGATACTTAATTCACGGAAGCGTTCAAACACGTCCGTTAGTATTAATGTATCGCACTTAAGATATATATTTAAATATTCACCCAGATTTTTAACATTGAATTCATTCCATACCGTTCTAGCATGACTATAATCCTCATCGCTTACATGATCAAACTGATGTTTGGATGGTAGACTATTCTCGTATAATTTTTCTATAGAATCCACATACGTGTACGGGAAGACACCTTTACGTTTCATCAGTTGTCTATGCAAAGGATTCGTGTACATATTATTGGTATAATGAAAATCATCTGCTTCTAACATATCCGAAAGGTTACTAAGTTTTGAATCCAAAAAACGATAGCTATCCAGAAATCTTAGATATATACTCATTCCATTCGAATTTGTATATCTTTTGCTAAAGGATAAGTAATTTTCAGAAGTTTGTGCAATACAGTTGATAGGTTCCGTATCGTAACCTAGTTTCTTTACTATGAAATGAGCATCGTATTTTGACAAGCAATGAAAGAATATTGGTATGAATCCTGGCATTTTCCTATTTAAATTGCAGTACTTATGAGCTGGGCCAACGTAACTTCCAGTCAAATGACAATGATCACGAACCTTTATACACGAGTTAAGAAATTCACGTTTGCATATGTGACATCGTGTTGCATTTTGATATTCTAGCTCATCCACATCTCTCATACTTATTTCAATTTTATTAGCATATATATTAATGACCTGATTTGCAATTAACGTTAATTCTTTAAGAAAATTTTCAATTGCATATGGACCTTCAAATGATTTGAAACGTGTTAAATTTTTATCATAACTACAGACCAAATGTAATGCAATTGCATACGCTTCATGTTTATGAATGCTACGTGTCCAGCTTTTACTCGATACATCTTGACACGAATCTACCTTACGTAAGATACATTCTATGTCTGCATAAACCACGAATGGAACTTTTAGACATTTCGAATATGCGTTAAATTCAACGAGATCAGTTTTACCAGCCTCGGGCATTCTGATAATTTGATTCATCATACACCTCTTTTTATGGCTATTTAAACGTGATTCTGATGTGAAATACAAGTTACAATTGTTACATAACCATTTTCGCCCATTATGTTTCGTTAGCTGCTTTCCTAGCAAACGTGACAAGTCTGTTATCAGACAATAATGTCTTTTATACATTAAAAGATTAACATGATGTGATTTTATCTCTCTTGGTTGATATAAGAGAATAATCGATTTATTTTCAACACCGTATATCGTTATTGAAATATTTGAATTTTGATTCTCGAATTTTTCTACATCTTTCAATGATACGGGGAATGTTATATTCTCAAAGTTAAATTCGTTACGAAAATCATATCTTTTATAGGAGGTGGGTCGATTCTTGTTACGTTCTACTGGGTATTTGGATGCTAACAGACAGTATGCAAAGCAATATTTATCAGTATTACGAATGTTAATAACAGCTCTCTTCGATTTTATAAAGTCGGGTAATTCAGTATACATCCCTGCATTCAATGAATCGTATTGTGTCACATATATTGTTAATTTCTCAATACTGTATAAAGCTTTTGAACTGGTACGCGATTCAAAATTATCCATATGATCTAGTATAGGTTGTACAATCTTCTCTTCATACCATATAGATTTATCTGTAGATTGCAATATCACCTCAAGTTTACTGTTAAAGTTAAATGTATGAATATTATCGCTCTCTTGTGATATTATGACATATTGACAGGATAAACAGGATCCTATCTTAAGACCTGATTTATACATGTTTAAGCCCTTATCAATTTCATTCAAAATTAAAGGTTTGCATTCTGCTAAGAATATAACGGGGTCAAGTATATTAACACAGTTGTGAATTTCGTAGGTACATAATCTGTTTTTGAATGCTGACTCACTGTGTATACATCGTAATCGTTCAGCCTGGGTCACGTTCGAACAGGTTTCCTCTTGCTGAATCGAGGGTTGTCCAGTGGCAGTATCGGAGCATCTTGTCGCCGTTTCTGAAAAATGCAATTACAACATTCGATTAACTTTACATACGGGAACATTGATTTACATGTATGTAAGGTGGTAACAGAAATAACATACATGTTAATAACTTTTACATGTATGAATCTCAATTTTACGTAAACTCTATACTTTACGTAGAACGTAACATGCATGTAACTTTTACATATGAAAATAGTTACATAATGATTATGTATTTTTACAATTATTGCTATCATCACGTAACTACAATATTCAGATAGTATGTAACTGTTTTACGTAATGCTCTCTCCCTTACATAAATGATAAAAACACACAACGTAAACCATATAGATGTAAAATACCGTAACTGAACTACGATATTCACATGTACGTTTTACACATATAAATTAACGTTCTTTTTTCACCTACAACGTTACTTTTACGTGTAACAAACAAACGTAACTAACATGCATGTGAAATAACGTAACTGAACTACGATATTCACATGTACGTAATTATTACACATGAAAATTAACCCTACAACGTCCACTCTCAATTACTACTACTACATGACGTGCGATAATTAACACTTTAAGTTCTAATACAACATGTACGTACATGCAAGTAACTACATTCAATTACTAATACTACATGACGTGCGATAATTAACACTTTAAGTTCTAATACAACATGTACGATTTCACATTTACATGCAAGTAACTACATTATCACTTTTTTTTATGAAATTTTATTCAATAATTGTACTCACCTTTTGACGACATTACGGGCTGCTTAAAAAAGACAATTTATGTCGTTTGAAACCACTTTCTAGTGTTTCCTCGCCATGGTATTGGAGTATGCAGTCACCACGATTTAGTAGATCTTTCTGCGCTGCGGTCATGTGTTTGAATCTCTCCGGGAGGAAGACTTGGAATTCTGATGTTTCGACGACAACCCGTTCACCATATCTGGTCTTCACGGTTTTGACGGATCGAATGATGTGTTGAACGGACTGGTCTAATTCACGTAGTTTCTTTGTGGGAAGATGTGTTCCACCTTCAGCTAGTTGATTTAGCTGGAGCATCTCATGATCTGAAACAAACATATAAGCACAAACGAATCACTATTACTTCAACACTCTTCGTAAACAGAGATAAAAAATGAAATACAATATACAACTTTTCTATCTTACCTGTAGGATCCATATTTCCAGAGAATCTACTGCCTCCTAACACATCCGTGCCGGGGTATTTATTGAGAGAGGCTCCGCCTCCTCCTTCCGGGAGAGCTGTTACTGTCTACATATTACACTATGACTTTAAAGTTGTTGTGACTACGTTATGAGTTAAAACATATTACTAGTAACTTTATTATCATAGTTTAAACTTTATATAGGTTCATCATTTTTTACACCCCCTCCAACCGTATCTCTCCTTCCCAAACACCATGTTGCGTGCGCACACTAACTGTGATTCGTTCCCTACATCTTGGAGGGGGGGGATATAATTACACATTTCTTTACACACACATACTTGTACAAAATATATTTTTCTGAACATTTGATTTTTTTACATTTGGTATACTAACACATTCATAGTATTGTTTCATCATTCATACAAATATATAGATTCATTCGTTTAATTTTAAAATATATTCTTTTTTTTCCTAACGTTATTTGACAAAGTTAGACTTCGCTACAGCAATAGGAATGTTTTGATCACCCCTGTCACCAGTCTGGAGAGATTAACTCTTTTTTTCTCTGGCCTACATACCAAGGGGGATGACGTTCAGTGGAGTATTCGTAATACTGAGGGGAGATTTTCTAGACAATTTTTTTATATGGAGGGTGATACCTTGCCATGAATAGTTAGGATATCTACACTATAGACCCCTACTTGCGTATATATATTATCGTATTGATTGATCAGTTTTGTATTACTCATATCTACTTAAAGATGAGATACTTTTCTCTCGTTATCTTAATCATTTTTAAATAGATGGTTAGTGCTTTTATTTTATTTTCGATGTTATGTTCCACTTTTATCATGCTTAGAGGGAATATTCTTTTTAAGTTATCGTGCTTAGAGGGTGCGTTCCTTTATCATGAAACCCCTTTCAAACAGCTTTACATTTGCATTCTTATACTTTTCTCTCAATATTTTTTTTATCATTCTTAAAGAGATGGGTAGTGCTTTTATTTTTATTTGCATTTGCTATGTACCACTTTTATCATGCTTAGAGGGGACATTTCTTTGTCATGCGACCCTCTCACATAGATTTACATTTCCATTCTTATACTTCATCAATGTGGAATAGATTTATATTTTCTCGTACCTCGATGTGGGAATGGAATTTAACCTTTTCTTAACCTTTACATCGCTCTTGGATACAATAGCTCAAGGAGAGATTCTGCATAGGGAACACCCCTTACAAGAATGGCTTATTACATTTATTTTCATAAATCTCTCCCAGTAAACATACCTAATCATTCTCTCGATATTCTTTTATCTAAAGATTAACGATACTACATCATATATCATACACTAAACGTAATAGATATCAAACCCTACACTCGATATTCATACATGAGAGTTCAAGCACAGACATCGAAGCACTGAACGTAATAGATATCAAACCCTAGACTCGATATTCATACATGAGAGTTCAAGCACAGTCATCGAAGAATTACTATCAATACATTTAATTCAAACATCCCCGGAACCCCCGTTACCCTAGATCATAGCACAAGAGCTAACCATTAAATCCTACAGCTATTAATCTTCCATACCTGCAACCCTACCTGTTAAAACCTGCTACCCTTAACCCTAGAGCCCCAGATCATACCTCAAGACCTAACCTCTAAGTCCTATAGCTATTAACCTCCCAGACCAACAGTCTTTACCTAAGAAACCCTGCAACTCTTAACCCTAGAGCCGCAGATCATACTACAAGAGCTAACCATTAAATCCTACAGCTATTAACATCCCATACCAACAGACTTCACCTAAGAAAACCTGCAACTCCTGACCCTAGAGCCTCAGATCACAGCTCAAGACAAGCCCTGATAACACCTCAAGACACAGCATTATAAGTTACAGCAAATTAAGAGGATTGACTGCCTACCTAAACACTGTCTAAATCCACTAAAAATACAGATTGCGCATGGCCGCCATCTTGCCCTTTTGGGTCTGCGCTGGAACCTACCATTTATAACTACTGTAGATGTTTCAAAGCGTCGTACATTACCTGAATAGTTAAACGAAAATTGAGTAGATAGAAATAAACTAAAAGCACTATTTATAAACATTATCTAAAATATAATTCAGTTCAGTACTATGCATTCTTACCCATATGCTTAAACTGTTATGCCTTTTACCGAAACAGAAATGAATAATAGTGATATATAAGAATATATTTAAAAGAAATAGATTTTGTTTTGATGCTTATGGTCCCTAAACTTTGATAAAAATAAGACAAATAACACTCTTTAGACTTGTTGCTCTGTTATGAGAACTCCGTCACAAATGAATTGTGAGAAAGTACTGGTTGAAGTTGTGCACATGTTTGGATACAATGGAGAATATAATACTTGCTTACATTTCAAAGATAGTGTACCAGAGTAGCTACAAAATAAGAATGAACATGGGTTGAACTATACGGTTATCCTACTGTCTTGGTGTTGCTAGTTCCACGGCTAGCGGATGACAGAGATGGAAGATATATCTGTCTTTGTGTTACCGAGTCCACCTATCAAGTATCATACAGATGCTGAGATGTACAGTGATACAATGCTGACAGAAGTTCACTTTATATTTCACCATGTGCGTGAGAACAAACACAATGATTATCGCACAATCTGAACCAAAAAATCTTGAATTGGAGAACAGTTCGCTTACATAGCTATCGTTCATATGCACACAAAACAAAGTGATCCAAGTTATGTGCGTTATACGAAATAAGGTGTTTGCTACAGTGAAACAAAGTAGTGACATTTCAACGATTTGTGAATATAGTTTCTATTTTAATTTTGCCATGTTTGTATACTGCCTGTAATGGTTCTATTAAATACTTAATAAATACGGAAGATATGAATGTGTATTTATGAAGCGTTTCTACACCATGAATCTCAAGTAATGTTATACATTGTGCGTAGAAATTTTAGTCTTGCAGCAACAATATCGCTTCTTTCAAGCAGAAATTTGCGACCATCATTGGTTCTCCTATATTTGAACCCAATATATCTCAGAATACCAGACGTAGAAGATACAGAATCCGTATATTCTGTTTTCCCCCTCATTAAATTGGTCAGCCTTTTGGCAGTTGGATATTCACCCTTGCCATATAAATCATAAATTGTTCTATGTGAAACACACTTTTGAAAATTGTCTAAGTTGGTAGCACGATTTTAGCTGCCCGATGTTTTCCTGGAGGTCTAAATATGCAAACTTCTAATTTCGTAAACTGTTTGCAATCTTTAACAGTTTTGGTCATAGAATGAGCACTAACATGACAAGCTTGTATTATTAATTCTCGACTCTGGACGAAATTTGTACTTTAGAAAATGTCTTTAATTGACATCTGTTTGAAAACGGAGTACACATTAACAAGAATATTTGTAGCCTATTCATGTAAAATCTTATGGGTTGTTTCGCAGTTACTCCTAAGCCCATCAGTACTAGGCTCGCTAAGCGGTATATTTAGTAACTTTGAAAAACACGTATGCGCTCTTAAAAGATCACTTTATTGGACGCAGGATAAAACGCAACTGCAGCATAGCAGGTGTATGCTTTTCTTCACTGACAGTTAATAATTCTTTTCCTTCTTGTCAGGCGCCTTATCTTTCTATATCTCCGAAACCAGATGTGCTACAAACATGTGGTTTGGACAGTGATCCTCAGAAATAATATCTCTATAACATGGGAAAAACAAAATAATTCTTAAATTGGTATCTTTAGATTACGCAAAGAAATTAATCGTTTGGTTCGGCAAAGCGAGCCAGTATGCGTACTTAACTGTACAACGTTATACGCACCGCATTTGCTAGTAGCATGGAACACCCACGCCTAGTCCCGCCTTAAGTTCATTACTATTTTGTAGCTACCTTAAGTTTGACAGTTTATAATATGTTTTTCAATATCTCCGTTCTTTATGCTGTCAGCTCCAATATTGCCAAGCTGTGCTGCTTTATTTCTCGGAGTACTACTAAGGTAGTTCTGTGGCCAGATTTCGTGTTCAGTGAATTTATTGAACTTAATACCTCTTGACTACTAAATTTATTGGATGGATAATGCATGACCTGTTCAAGTGACCATTTTAGGATATAAAATTAAAATGCTTCAGAATCCTACAATGAAAAACTAATTTTACTGAAATATTATACAATCTAAGGCGCCTAATTTGTAAATAACTTTACGATTTTAACTAACAGTTTCCGCAATAACAATTAGTCATTGAAATGTTGAGCAAAAAGCCCCCTTGCGGTGACTGCTAACTCTGTATAACCTTAGAGCAGGCTTTACGCGCAATAAAAATCGATAACAGTAAAACCACTTCTGTGAGACACAAACTAGACAAACTTTAGAAATACCATTCTTATATCAACTTATATCACGCCTATATGATCACCACCCCTCAAAATTCCTACACTACTACCAAGTTTTAGGGTTTTGCTGTGTAAGTTGCTAAATTATATGATATCGTTGCATTACCTTTCTAGTTTTCAAAACCTTTTACACGTGAATTTTATAATTCTCTCTATAAGTATTGTCACCCAATTATCGGAACGCCAGACGAACGACAGCTGAGAAGGGACCAGAGGCAGCCGAGCCACGCCCTTCCATCGGTCTCTGTCACTGAGGGGATGATTAAGGAAATGTCACTTGTCGCTGGCCGCCTCTTTCCCCCCTTCCACTGCCATCTGGAACCGTCGCGTGGATTCACGGAAAATAGAGACTTCGAGAAGACGGCGATATTCCTATAAAAAGGGCTGCAGCGAGTGAATTGTGTTAGTCAGAGAGTTCTTGGCAAGCAGCGTAAGAGTGTAGTGCTAGTGTACGGACGAGAAGATTGTGTACGTGCATCGGAGGATTGTACGTAATCGCGGGAGCAAAGTGGAATTGTAACGGACGAACTGGTGAATCGTAATTGTGTGCATTACGTAATCCTGTGTAATTGGCAAGTGTTCAACTGTAAGTCGGTGGAAATACAGAACATTCTTGAGTGGTGCAGTTGGACTTTTCATTTCACGAATCCACAAAGTCATACTGGTGTCAGGAAGCGGGACGACAACATCACCGAACAGTACAGCCATGGACGCGGCATTGGAAAAGATTTTGAAGAAGCTGACAGAAATGAAGACGGCAAATGAAAACCTCGCTGCAAAAACAGAAGCGGCAAATAACAGCCTGGCCGCGAAGCTGGAGACTACAAATAACAACCTGGCCGCGGAACTGAAACAAATGAAGACGGCTAACGACATCACCGAGAAGATGAAGGAAATGAAGGCCGAGTTAACCACAGAAATGAGAGCAGCGAACGGCAGTCTGTCCACGGAAATGAAGGCGGCGAACGAGGCTCTCGCCGCAAAGTTTGAAGAACAGTTGGCCGGCGTAAAAGAGGACGACACAGAGTTAAGCGAGCGCGACGAAGACCTGGCGAGCCGCGTTAATGAGCTGGAAGGAAAGGCCGACAACAGCGTCAAGTCCCTGAGCACCATGGTGTAGGTCGTCGTCGGCAGGAGGTTGAAGGATTTGAAGGCTGACGCACCGGGACGCGACACAACATCGGCGCGCGTCAAACCTCCGAAATATGACGGCGCGTCAACGTTTGAAGTCTTCCACCGCCAGTTCGACACAGTGGCCAAGCACAACAAATGGTCACCAGAAGAGGAGGCCACACAGTTAATAGCCAGCCTCCAGGGACGGGCAGCGGAAGTCCTAAACGCGGTGTAGACAACGGCGGCGCCCAAGGACATCTGGGAGGCCCTGGAGAATCGGTTTGGCAACCACCGCTTAGCCGCAGCATACCGTAGCCAGCTGAAGACAAGGTCACAGCAGCCAGGGGAGACGCTGCAGGAGTTCGCCCTGGCAGTTGAACAACTGGCAAGCAAGGCCCTGGTCGACCTCCCACCAGAGTTCGTGTCCCGGGAAGCTGCCTACACCTTCGTTGACGGGGTACGAGACACGGAGATTTGTCAGCGCCTAATGCTCGGCGATTATAATACCATCCACGAGGCGCTGACGGCAGTATTAAGGATGGAGGCGGCCAAAGTAACAGCTATCCCGACGTCGAGAACGAGGAGTTTCAGCTACACCGGGGACAGAAGACCAGCCGAGGGACGGCGGCGAACACCTAGTGGCCTGTGTTGGGGCTGTGGACAGCCCGGACACCTGCAGAGAGATTGCCCACACCAGGAAGGGCAGCTGGAAGAACGAGTAAGGCCCGGCGTGGAGAGGGGCACGTCGGCGCCATTACCCCCATCCCCTCGAGTGACACTGCGCGCCGTCAGCCGGCTCATGGATGACAGCCTCATCGCGGACGGTTGGGTGAGAGGGAAGGCGTGCCGCGTGCTGGTGGACACTGGGGCAGCCGTGACTATCATCAGACCTGACGTGGCGAATGGTTTGCCGACGAGGAAGCCGAGCCGACCATACGAGCTTGTCACGGCATCGGGCGACACTTTGCCTTTGGAGAAGGAGGCCCTGCTGGAGCTGACCTTGGGGCGGAATGCCGTGCGTCTGTGGGTGTTCGTCGCGAAGGTGGCTGAAGAGGTGATTCTGGGACTAGATGCCCTCAGGAGGCACGAGGCGTCGGTAGACGTCGGCAGGAAGGTCCTGCGGCTCAACGGAGAAGAGGTTATACTCCGTCAGCCCGAAGAGCGCCTTGGAATCTGCAGGGTAGTCTTGAACGAAGACGTGGTTGTTCCTGCGAGGAGCGAAGTGATGGTGAAGGCGCGACCAGAAGGCCAGATAGCACGTTGGGTTCAGAGGCTGCAGGAGTACGACTTCACCTCGGAACATCGTAGAGGGAAGAGCCACGGTAACGCAGACGCCATGTCCCGAAGACCCTGTCCAGAACAGTGCGGCCAGTGCACAAGAGTGGAAGAGAATGAGCGTGCCGCAGTAGTCCGTGTAGTTGTGGCAGTGCCTGCGGACGGCTGGGATAGCGCAGGCCTGAGGAGGGAGCAGCTGGCGGACGCAGACTTGGGGCCACTCTTGAGGGAAGTGGAGGCAGGGACGAGACCAACCTGGGAGGACATCGCACCGAGGAGCACCACCTACAAGTCGTACTGGGCCCAATGGGACTCGTTGAAGACCAGAGAGTGCGTGCTGTTCCGGGTATGGGAATCACCCGATGGGAAGACGCAGAGAGAACAGTTGGTACTTCACCGGAGTGAGGTCCCGGAAGTCTTGAAAGAAGTGCACGCCGGTACTTCAGGAGCACATCTGGGAGCGAACCAAACGATTGACAAACTACGGCAGCGCTACTACTGGCTGACACTCCGAGCAGACGCTGAGAGATGGTGCCGTCAGTGTCACGTGTGCGCGGCGAGTCGCGGCACCCAGACTAGGAGTTGGGGTCTCGTGCAGCAGTACAACGTCGGAGCGCCATTCGAACGGATCGCCGTTGACATTGCTGGACCGTTCCCAGTTTCCGACCGAGGCAACAAGTACCTAATGGTGGTCGTGGAGTACTTCACCAAGTGGCCGTAGGTGTATGCCATCCCAAACCAAGAGGCAAAGACAATCACAGACTGTCTCGTGGAGCAAGTGTTCTGTCGAGTTGGGGTGCCATTAGAGCTACACAGTGACCAGGGTACCAACTTTGAGTCCAACCTAATGAAGGAGGCGCTACAAAGGCTTGGGGTGAACAAGACCCGTACAACACCTCTACATACCCAGTCGGATGTCATGGTCGAAAGATACATCAAGACCTTAGAGGAACACCTGAGGAAGGTCGTGCCCAGGCACCAGCAAGACTGGGACGTCAAGGTGCCACTGTTCTTGCTGGCCTACCGCTCGTCTACACACGACACAACTGGAATGACGCCAGCCAGCTTAGTGTTTGGCCGAGAGTTACGCCTCCCTTGTGACCTGGCTTTTGGAAGCTCTCCGGAGGCGAAGCAGCCAGTGACCGGGTATGTGGAGAACTTGGTGGACCATCTCCACGACATGCATGAGATCGCTCACCAGAACATCCAGAAGGCGAGCGATCGCATGAAGACCAGATATGATAGGCAATCCAACAGCCAAGGGTTCCAGCAAGGTGACCTGGTCTGGTTTTACCGTCCTACCCGGACCAAGGGACGCTGCCCGAAGCTCCAGCAGCCATGGCAAGGACCGTACCGGGTGGTGAAGAGGATTAACGACGTGGTCTACCGCATCCAGAAGGTTCCCCGAGGGAAGATGTTGGTGATACACCTGGATCGTCTAGCCCGCTACGATGGTGCTGTTCGGGACGACCAGCTTTGAGGAGGGAGCAGTGTCACCCAATTATACGAACGCCAGATGAACGACAGCTGAGAAGGGACCAGAGGCAGCCGAGCTACGCCCTCCCATCAGTCTCTGTCACTAACTGAGGGGATGATTGTGGAAATGTTACTTGTCGCTGGCCGCCTCTTTCTTCCCTTCCACTGCCATCTGGAACCGTCGCGTGGATTCACGGAAACTAGAGACTTCGAGAAGACGGCGATATTCCTATAAAGAGGGCTGCAGCGAGTGAATTGTGTTAGTCAGAGAGATCTTGGCAAGCAGCGTAAGAGTGTAGTGCTAGTGTACGGACGAGAAGATTGTGTACGTGCATCGGAGGATTGTACGTAATCGCGGGAGCAAAGTGGAATTGTAACGGACGAACTGGTGAATCGTAATTGTGTGCATTACGTAATCCTGTGTAATTGGCAAGTGTTCAACTGTAAGTCGGTGGAAATAAAGAACATTTTTGAGTGGTGCAGTTGGACTTTTCATTTCACGAACCCACAAAGTCACAGTATATTGTAACTTTGTGGGTTCGTGAAATTAAAAGTCTAGTTTGCAGAAATCCAAAATCTTCTTTATTAACGTAGAAAAACTCATGTACAATTCTGATCTCAGCAGAATGACGTAATACACACCAATACAAGTCTCTCGTGGCTTCTATACACGTAAATAAACAAAAGAAATCGCTTTCGAAAAACTAGACGTTTATCAGTTCTCAACTAGCAACTCGATACAGCTGTCTTCTCCAGTCCATCGCTTTTATACAAAATTTTCTGTATCACGAAAGTTGGCGAAACTTCCCGAAACTTCACGGACCCTCACGATGGCGAGGGAATTGTCGAGAAGTTTCTCTGGCTTTTCCTCTCCCTGCCTCGTCTCTCCATTGGTCGAGTCGGAGTTCATGCCAACATCGATGTTACCATTACCAACCGGACTGCTAGCAGCCTGGTTTCCAACTGGAGGGTTCTTCAACAGCAGACTGAAAGTGATCACAACATGATCAGTTTTGATATAAATATGCATCTGGCAACTCCTGAGGTGTTGTATAATTACAACTATAGACGAGCTGACTGGAATGGTCTAAGGGAGCATTTTATTCCACCACGACTTGAAGGTCTTGACCTGAATGTAGATAGAGCTGCGGCTGATGTCACCAAGGCAATTATAACAGCAATGAATACATCCATTCCTAAAGTCATGGTTAATAATACCATTAGGAAAGGACCTTGGAACGACAAGCTACAGCGTTTTCGCAGAAATGCAAGAAAGGCAAGACGGCAATATCAAAAATCTCGCTCCTTAGAGGAAAGAGCAGTTCGTCTACTGATATATCAACGAAGGAAATTAGCATATATTCAGTTATTAGAGAAAACCAAAAGGCAATCATGGAACAGATTAGTAGAAGATTGTCTTCAGAGGGATGCTTGGGGTTTCCCTTATAGAATAACAAGGGATAAGTTCCATCAGGAAGCCATGTCTACTTTAAGACTACCAGATGGCCAGTTCACCGCACCCGGCAGGGAAACCCTTGAATATCTAGTGAACTCTCTATTGCCAGATGATACTGATGCCAACGATTCAGATCATAATAGAATCCTCAGGGAATACATCAACGACAGAGAACCAATCATCACCAATGATCTAGGATTTAATATTGAAGATGTTCAAGCAGCTATTGGATGTCTACGAATCAGGAAAGCTTCAGGTCCGGATGGTATATCTGCAGAAGTAATTAGAGCTTTGAGTGGCAAAATCTCCGAGGTACTATCACATTTATTCTCAGCATGTTATTCCCAAGGGCGTTTCCCGGATATCTGGAAACGTGGACGATTGGTGGTTTTGAAAAAGGATCTGGATAGGGATCCCCAGCTTGTTAACTCTTACAGACCAATTTGCATGTTAAATGTCCTAGGAAAGTTATTCGAAATCCTACTATGTAATAGGATAAATGACCTACGTACAGTGGCAAATACATTTGAAAATCAGTTTGGTTTCACTAAAGGTAGATCTTCAGTTGATGCAATAAACCTCGTAGTAGACCACGTTCAGGATTCATCATCAAAATATGTTGCTGGTATATTGATAGATATAGATGGTGCCTTTAATAACTTATGGTGGCCTGTTCTATTTAATAGACTACTCCAAATTGGTTGTCCATTGGAATTGTACAGAACTTGCAAAGATTATTGTAGAAATCGTGTGGTAACATTTAGAATGTCTTCTGAGTCATATTCCAAAGTCTTGACAAAAGGTTGTCCACAAGGTTCCATCTGTGGTCCTTTGTTCTGGAATTTAGGTATTGAGGCTGCTCTTATAAGAGTTAGCAATATCAATGACATTAGTTTATTAGTTGCATATGCCGATGACATAATATTAATTATTGAAGCTAATTCCAGACTTGTCTTAGAAACCAAATGCCGCACTGTATTAAATACCCTTCAACAGGAATGTGATGAAATGAAATTGAATATATCAACTACAAAAACTAGTTATGTGCTTTTAAAAGGGAAATTATTAAGGTCACCTATTATGAAACTATATGGACAATCAATTAAAAGGGTTAGCAGTGCCAGATATTTGGGTGTATTTCTGGACGAAGGTTTATTATTTAAAGCTCACTTAGATGAAATTTCGGCAAAAGCCTTTAGAATTTTAAATAAAATAGTTAGCATTGCTAAATTCACGAGAAATGTTCCATATCATGTAGTCAAAATTATACACAATGGGGTGTTAGTTTCAATTATTACATATGCTGCTTCAGTTTGGGGTCATCGGGCTTTTTTATTGGGTGCACAAAGAACTTTGAGATCTCTTCAAAGGAAAATTCTAATACGTTTAGTTGGCGCTTTTTCAACGACACCAACTGAAGCTTTACTAGTTATTCTGGGACTGCTACCCTTAGATCTGGAACTGCGTAAGAGGGGTGCCCGGTACTGGCTACGCCATGGTAACATAGTTCGGGCGAGTCAATTAGTAGGTCAAAGAATTGAAGATGAATGTGAGTTAGATGATATCATTATTAGTGAATGGCAAGATATTTGGGATAGTTTAAGAACCGGTAGAAGAGTACATTCATTTTATCCAAGCATAAGAGAACGGCTATGTTTCAAATTTTTAATGCCTTCACGAGGATTTATACACTATGTTACCGGGCATGGTCCGTATAGGGCACACCTCTATAGGTTTGGCCAATCTCCAATTAACACTTGTAACTGTGGATTAATAGATACACCAGAGCACTCACTTTGGGAGTGTCCACTTAGATGGGCACAAAATGCAAACATCAACTGGCATTTAAGGAACAAGTCCATGTATGACTTACTAAGAAATAAGTATACCTTTCAGTTGATTAATCATTATACTAATACGTTCTCAGATAAAAAATATAGAGAGTTTCACGATTATGCTTAGTTTTAAGTTAAAATTGTGTTGTATTCTTTTTATATTTGTTTAATGTTTGTGTTTTTTCTAGTTCTTAGTTTGTATATTAACTTATTACTGTTCCTATGTTACTTTGTAATTAAAACTTGTACTTGTAAAGATTGTATAAATGAAATCAATAAAGTGGATATAAAGTCCAGTTTATAAAATAGATACTGGACTAAAAAAGAATAAAGGAAGCCCCCTAGTCTGTGGAAGCACAGGCTAGGGGGCTTTTTTTTTTTTTTTTTTTTTTTCTCCATCGGCACCGTCAACCAGTAGGCCGGGCTTGGGCGCTATCTGTCTCTTTCACTCGCCGCTTCTCTCTCTTTCTCTCTCTCTCTCTCTCTCTCTCTCTCTCTCGCCACATACGCGCCTCGGGACAATATTGAATTCTAAGAACTGGAAGCATAAGCTAATATATTTCTTGTTGAGAGAATTCAACAGTGCCAAATTGCTTTAACTACATTGACAAATTGACTCTTCTAAATTGCCTAGATAATTGAAGACTGGGGTAAACTTACTATCAAATATGATTATATTCCATGTCAACGTAATAAATATACCAAAAATTTGGACGATTTAATATATCTAATGCTGACCTATGCACTGAAACAGGCAAAATATACAATAGGTATGAATGCAGGAAGTCCAGTTTTCCACTGTAACACCCTGATGCGAAGTAGATCAAAAGGCACTATCGTCAGAAAAGAAGATATACTTTGACTCGGTTTTCTATTGGACACTACAATTTTACACACTGTCAGCTTTTCTAGTGGGAGGCTGCCCCAGTTTGACCGCTGTCTAACAATGCTTTCTCTGTCCCCTCTGTTGCTAATGTGTGCTTCTCCAGCACATATCTGCAAATGCCTGTCATCTTTACAGGCCGTTTGAAAAGGTTTTCAAATTTTTGTCACAAGTAGTCCAATTGAAACATACATCAAGAGTTTATACTTTCGGTCTGTTTATTTGTTATTTCGAATTCACCTCGGACTTTTGACGTAATCGATCGTGTATATTTACCATATTGTGACTTTTTCTAGCATTTTTACTTTTATTAACTCTTATCTCTGACAATGATTTGTTTTTAAAGGGGCCTAGTGGCCATGGGGTTGAGCGTTCTTAAATATATACCTATCTACAAAGTTTGCTGTATCATTTCCACTGACAAGCATACAATTCCCCTTGCTAATTGGAGTTCATTTTCTTTAACAACTATTTAATGGAGGTTTATTTTACAGCCACTGATTTTGATATCTCTGCTGAACAGTCAGCAACAAAATAATAACACTGGGGGAGGCAGCTTCAATAGAATCAATAGAATCTTTAAGACTAGCGATTAGAGGGTGGAGAGGCGATATGATGATAGTAGAAAATGAACTATTTTGATTTTAACGATGGTATTAATTGGCACAATCACATAAGCGCCGCCAGTGTACCAGAATTTCGTCCGATAGGATGTCTTTGACATGGTCGTAAATCTACTCATTTGCATCACACGCTTTTAAGTACTTTTAAAAACCAAAGATCTGGTCAGGGTTTGAACCCAGGTTATAATAGGAATGTGGAGTTGGACAATAAAAAGTGATACATTACATAGGTCTCAGCTCACCGGTAAAAACAACCTGAGTTGCACTTTCGATTACCCTCCACTTGTTATGTACACAGTGTAGTCCCTCCTTCGACGATAGGCATTTACATTGTGGCCGAGGATCATGTAGTTATCACTTTAAAATAAAACAGAAGCGGAAAGCTACAACGAAATAAGTTTCATTTAACCAACTATTAATGAAATTAATGCTTCTATTTAATGTGATTCTAGAGAAAATTAAAGTTCATATTTATATACTCGTATAATGAACCAAATATCTCGATTGGCTTATCCCGGGCCTAAATGATGGAAAGCAGTAGGTGGATTAAGCACACATGGTACCCCTAAAAGATCTGTATTCCTTACCAGCGTATTTCCTTTTTATACAGACGCACAAAATCATTAAACTGGTCCCGTAGCTCAATCGGTAGAGCACCTGCGAGGGGTCCGGTTTCGATTCCTGGGTGCAGGTGGGGATTTCTTCTGAAACCAAGATGATTCCCCATCTTCCCCAGAGCCTGGAAGTACGAATGAGGGTGCGAATGTGTGTGTGTATGTGTGTGTGTGTGTGTGTGTGTGTGTGTGTGTGTGTGTGTGTGTGTGTGTGTGTGATCTAATGATTAAAAAAGGAAAAAGAAAACAACGAAATCCAAAGTACCACCAACCCAACGTCTACGAGAAAACACCATCGCGATACGTTCCAAACGAGAACGGCCGCAGATAAAGACCATCGAAGTCAAAGGCGGGATGTAACAACAAAAAAAAAAAAAACAAAAAACAAAAAAACAAATCATTCATCTTAAAGACTCTCGTGCAGAAGCAGAGCTGATAAGGAGGATCGGAATAACAGCCGTGATGCAGTAAAAAGCTGTAACTTTTGCAGCCATCACTTAAAAGTGAGGGGGCAAAACTACAGAACCAAGTCAGTTCGGAAAAAATTGAGAAATATTTTTAATTTCCTGCATATAATCGTACTACCTGCATATTTTGCGTATTTTTACTGTACGTACATGTATGCATCGTGTTGAATATATTATCGTTTCTTCCATTTATTATATTTAGACATTAAATAAAATATCTGGCCTCAATTTTTATTTGAATCTTACCATAATATTTGCTTACCACTTAATTCATGGGGCAGCAAAGAATGAGGTGAACGTCACTGACATTAATTATTGTCAACTACGAAAGTGTGAACAGTCCACCACCGTTCGTGACCTTGCTACTGGAACCATCATATTCAATAGGTGCATTAAAATGTGTTTTTATCACAAAAATAATACGAAATGCACGCACTTTGCACATCGTATTTTCAAAATACTTCTCATTTGCCAATGATGGATGCCCTTACCATACTTGTATCATAACATACTTTTAGTATAACGTTTTGTCACTTTTACGGTTAGTAAACCCCATCCTGCAATAAAAATATGCATTCGCCTTTCTTCTGAATACCTATTTGGTCCATGATTTCCTATATCAAAATATTCACATGAACATTACAATGGATATTTAACAAAATGTTATATGCTACTTCATATGACTTTCCCAACCCATTCTGTACCATAACTCATTACAAAAGCTTATTGGATTTTCGAGTTCATGATAACTCAGATATCGATTTTTAGACCTGCCTTTATTATATATTTGCTTGTATTATGTGCGAGAAGGTTACTCTAAGCTTAAATTTTCAAAATCACGGTTTTATCAACAGAAATTTTCATGCCCCTTTGTGAACCCTTCTCGCCCCGTAAATAAAAATGTTCTAGCCCAAATATATTTTTCTTCGAAATATGCCCACCGCCTAACTTTACGGAACGCTATTAAACCTCGTCTCATACCATATATGTTTACTTAGAACTAGTTAGTTGTGGCGAGCGTTTGGCTTATGTGAGAGCATGCAAACTTAGTGCTTAAATCCCATGTGAGAAATGTTTTGTGTGCACATTGTTCAGAGGAAAACTAAAACAAAAGTTTACCCTCTCAAACTTTAGCTTGCACAAATCCCTGTCTAGCGAAAGTTTTAAAATTCGTCTTTGTGTTCTTAAGATTTTAAGCTGCCCTTTTTAGTGGCAGATGTCAGCTACGTTTGCTCACAACGACAGAACGTGCGTCTACCATCATTTGTTGAGTTTCGAGGTCTTCCACACAAACTGATGACAACCTAAGTTAGACTGGAAGTAATTCACAATACATTTCCTTATTTACAATATCGTCAATTGTGTACAGCAGGTATAATAAGGCTCCGCATTTAATATTTTGTGCTAAAATGAAGGAACATTCTGAAACAAAACATATATTTATAGTCTATTATCTCTTGTACAGTATGGAACTTCTACCTCTGCGAGGTTTTTGTGTACGTGTGTGTTTGCTATTACTGTATAACTATATCAAATTGTATTTGCTTTGATATTTTTATTTCGAGAACATTTATACACATTCTACAAGAATGCATGTAGCTATATGTATCCACCCACTGTAGTGTTTTACTGTCTATATCTTCAACTTTATTTGTTTACTTTAAACGTGAATAACTTTTATCTGTGAGAAAACGTGTTTTACCATAGAATTTTCGACAAAGACAAATCTATCTATATAACACTTAATTGAGCTTGTATTATGCACTTTCTAGGAGTAAAACTGATGTCAGAAATGATGACCCGACGATTGAAGCATTCCTGGGTGAAAGTAATTCCAAAGTGTAAGAGACTCCTTTAACAATTTGTAAACGAAGTTGATATATTTTTATTTAAATTAATTTAACAAATATTCACGTACATCTCATATGTAGACATACACAATGATCAACTCGGCAGTTAAATGGTCGTAGATGTTTTACATGTGTAAAATAATGACATCAGCAATCCTAAGGACAGGAAAGGTGCACGTTTTCTCATCTATTTCTGATAATCGTTAAAAATACATATGTAGTTAAAGCGTGCTTTCATTAATACTCGATTGTCATCTAATTAGAGGTCACGTATATGCCTCACCTATGAAGCTATTTCTTAGTTCATCGATTAAAGTAGGTTATTGAAAATCTATTAAAAAACAATTATTTAGCTTATGTAGAAAGCAAAACGAAAGGACTAGAGTATTTAGTTAATATTATCCTTTTTATATAATTTCCATTTTTTAAATACCATTAACCCAATTTTAGAATTTGTTCTGCAATGTTCAACAAAGCAGATATGGAGAGCCGTGAGGGCCTTGAAGAGGTATCTTGATTTAACGCAGCTATCTTGGTATTGAAACAGTGGTGTAAACCTCATTCTTAGTTTTGAAAAGCAGGTGAGCACTTATTTAAATGTAGGACATGTATTTCAGGGTAAAGCAATATCAAATGATGTGTTCATTATATCCCTAAGATTTCGAAATTTACTAAAACATTTGAAGAAACAAATACGGATAAAATTAACATGCGACAACCATAGTATTAACGGTCTCCACCATTATCCTGAAACATCTTTTTATGTAATAAAGTATTGAGTGCACCTACACATTATTCAGAATATTCTCAAATATATACTTATATCTTTGTTAGCTTATGTCACCTCCACCAAAAACAAACCTGACTATAGTAAAAGCATTGAAGCGTGTCCTTCACTCCTGCAATTGCGGACCATCAGTACTCGTGCCAAAAAAATCGCTGCAAACACCTGTAAGCAACGCTTATTAGATAGAGAAGAGGGAACTCAGGATGCACAGCTAGAGAGGTACCTGAGAAGGAATCTTAGGTTGGCTGAAAGAGAAGACACTTTTCTGTCAACGCCATTACAAGGATACTCTACTTGGAAGTACCCAAGTGTTCTACACAATAAGAACGCACGTTGCCTATACATTGAGGTCCGTGCCTTCATTATCAACAGAAAGATACAGCCGTGCGTACCTCAGGCTAGTTTTCCTTTAAAGACCATTACACAAAACAATAGAATTGCTTTTACAGGCAAACAGACACTTCAGTGATAAAATGTTAGAAGCTTCAATATGGAACCTATTAATCAAACTATATAGAAATACAAAGCAATAAATACACCCATGCTGCAATATGAGAAATGCTTTCTTTCCTAAATGCTCAATCTACTCTTGTAAAGCGTTACTAGTCTGGATTTAAACCATAACGTGCACTATGTTCACTTCCAGCCCCTAAAAGGTCTGAAGTTTTGTCCTTATTTGTGTTTCTTATTAGCTGAGAATTATTGCTCACATCCGTGACGTTGGTGTGTCATATTAGAGCTATGTATGTCCAGGAAAGTATAGAGAGCCCTGGTCAAGTACTTTTCCATCCAGTGAATCCCACGCAGAGGGTCATTGTGGTGTTTGCTTGTCTATACAGTGCTGCGGAACTGCACCTTGTCACATATGTTTCATGGTTCCATTATTGTTAATGAAGATATTGTTGCTCTGTTTTCTACACTTATTGTTATGGCAGCGCTTATCTCAGTTGTTTATTGGGCAAACCTGGTAGGAGTGGAAGTGTGTGACAACAAAAGCAACAAATATAGTACTTCAAGGCAAGATTTACTGTCAGGTCTCTAATGTACGCTTTTCGTATTTTCATTGATATAGTAGTTATAATTAATGTCGAAGGAACTGCTGAACATAAGTTTATATAGAAACTTTAAGAGTTAAGGCATTATCTAGAATATTTCCAAGTTTCTATGCCACGTTGTGACTAAAAATCACCATCACATGAAACTTTAACCACTCACCGTATTTATATATGCGTAAACGAAATTACAGTTTAGCTGTTATTATTACTCTTAACGACTCCTGCTTTCTCCGATTCAAGATAATTTTAACGCGAAGTACCACAGATAACCCACCGACAATAGCTATTTTTGAAGCACTAATTGTCTTCAACACAGATTTTCAGTTATTTACACGCTACACTGGTTGGGTAGCGTAATTTTGACTGCTACACTTCAAAGTTCAGTACATTGCCCCCTAATCGCTCTTGAAAGTCAAATAACAGAAATTAAAATTGATCTCATTTATGGATGGTTTTTAACTGCTGTGGTTCCAAGCGTCTCATTTTATTTTGGACATGAGGGAGGGCTTAATTTTACCCAGATGACTCTGTACAAGGTTCGTACCGCGAATGCCACTAGTCGTATCACCAGCTTTATTTCTTTTCGAAGAAAGCCGTACAAAGGATTGTTAGGAGACAAATAATTCTTTCGGATTTGAACCCATAACCTTAGAAACCCGATGCTAGCATGTTACCCTTCACCCAAGGAGGAGGAAAACATGGTAGAAGTTTCATATTCACAACGAGGGTTAAACGGGAATCTGTACTAGCCTTGACGTGCTTTGTATTTTTTTTTTCCCTTGCAAATTTATAGTGGACCTGAAATGCCACAAGAACGGACACTGCGTTTTTACTAAAGTCGCGAAGTATTGAAACTGCGCGACAATCCAAAAACATGAGAACATTAAGATACCAGTAAACATTTAACTTCCCGAAATGTCACACGAGCTCTCGAAAGTAAATGACAAATGGCATAGTAGTATCTAACTGAAACACTCTCAGGTACACCTAAACAGTAGGTCGT
Organism: Mantis religiosa; assembly: GCA_030765055.1. NCBI lineage: Eukaryota > Metazoa > Arthropoda > Insecta > Mantodea > Mantidae > Mantis > Mantis religiosa. The sequence goes on along the minus strand of JAUKNK010000034.1, from coordinate 222,442 downwards.
GTTTTCTTCGCGAATAGGAACTAAAGTCATCGCAACCAGTAAAATCTGCTCTAGCAGCTATGTATACATACCACTAAATTCAATAATAAAATTTAAAAATAATTTAATCAGTAATTTGATTGATTTTCATGGCAATTATTCAATGAATATCGTGAAAAATAAACTGTTAAAATCAGCAAACAGTAGCTCCACCTGCTATCTAAACCAACTTATCAAGTGTCATACTTTGTAGCGGTGTCGAGGAATGTCAACCGGAGCTGTGTGGTGTGCTTTTAGCGCGAGGTTCGCTGCTTCACTTCTTCACTTCGACTTTTGCCCTGAAACTTAATATTTGCCTAAATGCTTGGACAACGGCATGAGAACTGAAATTACTTCAAATTGAAATACAAACAAATGAAGCTGCTAATCAGTTACATATTGTACTTCTCCGAATTATTTTTTAATTCCCATATTTTTCGTTAACTTATCGCTACTTTATGAATAAACAATTGAATGTACATCTAAACCTAACCACTTCCCAACCCACATAGACAGGCGTTAAGTGACTCCTTTAAGTTCAAAATTTCAAGAAAGCTGCTGAAAATTACAAACCCTTTATACTCTCCCAGGCAGAAACTAGTTTTCCCGTTGTATGTCACCTATTTTCTTAATGTCTACTATATTTGGCAGTCCATGCAAATACAATAATAAAGTATTCTTCTCGGTCAAAATTTGACTAATTTGAGAATTCCGAATAATCTCTGCCTCTTACCTTACTCCAGTCCTTTCGTTTTTCTAACCCCTTCAGTTAGTTATCTAGCCTATTCTTTGTGCTACATACGGCCCGGTTGCCAATTACATCTCTGTGTTAACAAGCTGTACAAACGTTATCGTTTACAATATTATACATGCATACAAAATATCTTATCCTTTCATAGGATACCTGGATTAAACAAGGGTACGATTTAAATGAATTCCATCCATAAAAATCAACACATATTATGAAGATCATGAGCATGTTAACAAGTGAAGGGAAAAGTAAATCATTTACAGTTATAGTGAGATCATGTTGACTAGAAAAACATTAGCTCAAGTCGTAACTGGAAATTCGTTATACTCAAATTATAGGCCTAAAAAGATACGTAGCCCTATTTTAAACATTAAAAAGGATGTCAAGTTCTTAGGAGTGGCAGGTACCCAGTGAAAACCGTGTTTCAATGACGAATAAGCAGCTTCGAATTTAGTTAAGAAAAGTGGAAATATCGGTTCGAATTCTGTTTCAGGCGGGACTTAAATTGATAAAAGAGGTTGCTTTTTGAAATTTGTTCAGCTTCCTTCATTTTACAGTTTTACCAAAATGTTTTCTATGTCGTATCTAGGCTTAAAGATTATACACATTATGAGGTCGCTGCAATGGAATTTTTTGATTCTCACTCCCCGACCCACCACAACCTGCATTTCTTATTATTAGACATTAAACAGTTTTACACGTAAGGTATTAATACCTCAACCATAGGAAAATACAAAACAGTTAGAGGTTACTGTGCTTAGAATAAAAAAATTAAATTCACTTTTAGTTCTTTCTTAATTTATCAGCCAACAAAACTGGCATTTCCCATTCTCATACCTTCTAAGGCACACCCTGAGAAAAAACAGTTATAGATACTTTAAAGATCGAGATATCGGAGTCAGTGTCTAATGTGATGCATATCAGGGAGTTATCACTGAATTATTGTACTTTATTCCATCTTTATATCATATTTTATGTTTCTTCCTATAGCTTCTTAATTATTCAAAAATGTTTCTGCTATATAATTCCTTTGTATTTAACATTTTGTTACTGTTGCCCCAACAACTGCTCAAAATAATTTTATGACCATACAAGTGACATTACAAAGCTATTGTAATAGTCATACGTGTAACTTTCCATTCCCCATTATATAAACTAGACACTTTTATTTTTAAACTCATATCAACTAAAATAGTAAATATGTTGTCCTAAGTACATTATGACTACTGTTACGTAAGGGACTGGCTCCATATCCCTCTTTTCTATTGATACAGCATCATATCACAAACGTTATTAGTCGCTTCATATCCATTTCAATTCAAGCGTTTATCCCAAAGCCTGTTCAATCAAATATCCATGGTATTACCCGTTTCTGTGCCCCCAGCCGCCGTTGATTCCGATCATGATTATCCATTTCCTTCAAATTTCTCTGCTTCATGGCCTCGGGTACTCTCCATCCAGCTGCGCTCCGATCAACTTCTCTTCTTCCTTTCCGTGGTTATCCATTTCCTTGCAGTCTTCTTAACTGTCCAAAACACACCCTCCTTTGAATTTCACTTATTCATTGTGTTCTGTCATTTTTATTTCGTATTTATATTATTTGTTATTTTTTTTTTTTCATTTATGTACAATCCGGACATCAAAGGTCATATCCATTTCCTTTGCCTGGTAACAGTTGACAATGAAGTTCATTAGTTTACTATCGCATCGATCGTTGAGTTCGTTTTATTTAGGTTCTCTTTTTAAACATTAAATTCTCTATCTCTCCCACCCATATACATACACATTCCCGATGATGAGTAATCCAGGATAAAGAAAAATTCCTATGTTATACACAAGAATTAAGCCACTACCAAATCACAGAAGCAGCTGTATCCTTATTGTTTGTTGTCTGAGGTATTGTTTCCTCTTCGCAATGTAAATTCAAAGTGAGTTAAAGAAAATGCTATTGAAAACATGAGGCCGATTTCCACGCACGCTTGTGTATGCGTTTCTAAATATCAAAACGTCAAGACAAAATGTCGAATAAGCAAACAGAATTTTTCTAGGATGCCACAAGAAAATTGTTAAGAAACTCTCCACACCAAACTGCTCAGGAATACAGATAACTGAAAATATTGTGTTTTAGGGCCAGAAAACTACTTAATTTTATGTGGTTTAAGCCTTTAAATATTTCACTACAGCCTCGCCTTGTAATAATTATAATTAGCTGTAAGTATTATCTACCTAGCTGGTTATCGGAAGTTCTGGTTGTCCTGTAAATGTTACTATATGACGCAAAGTTAATGTTTCGGAATTGTACCACTATGTGCAATCACTGAGATGAAGATATTGCCTTCTGGTCTGACACAAACCGCCACATTGCACCCCAGGTTTATTTCCGGTTGGAAATTGCACCTGACCAAGATTTATCCATGGCTTGCTCTGGAGGCTTTCCATGACTAAAAGCCACTAATACATTTCCTCATTTTGTGGTTTATGTCCAATCCAAGGACTAAAGTACAAAGACAGTGTTGAAGTATCAGTAGTTATTCCTGTGTACAATTCAGGAAAACAGGTTCACCTTAAATATGTAGAAATGTAGGTATTGAAGCTATATACTCTGTTTAATAAGACAACCATAATTACTCGCACATTTTTCTGATTATAGATACCTTCTCTAATACATACTTTAAGGTACAATAAATCATTACATTCTACACAAACATTCGATTCCGAGTGTCATCAGAAATACATGTTTTGAAACTCCTAAGTAAAAGGTACCGATATATGTGCACGTGTATTAACAGAATACATAACTCAAAAACAAAAGGTCTGTTAATTACCAAATTTGTATTTAATTTCAACATCTTCCGAGGATACAAGGTAAAGATTAAAGAAAATTCCGCACCTCCAACTACCATCTGCATGGAAAATGTATGGAAATATTTAAGTTTCCAAAAAATGGTTCAGATTATTTTACCATATATTTAAGAAATGTTTGCAGGAAAAGAAATGCATACCTTGAGTTCTACGGAAATAACCTGTGAAGTAGTCTTTATTCTGTATAACTATTCTATAACTGGTAAACCGAGAGATATAGAAGTCTTGCTACACGTAAAGATCTCCATTGAATGTCGTTAAATTTCACACTCCTTAGAATGCATTTTGTAAGATGTCAGCCATTTAAGAGATACTCATTGTTAATGATTTCAATTTTAAATAAGTTTGCTGTTCTTAAATGAAAAGACGCCGTTCACTCCCTCTCTCCCAGCCAAACAAGGAATAGAATTTCAAAGACCCATTTCCCTATCAGCTTCTAGAAAAACTGTCTGTCGCTTAAACATCTTCCAAGAAATATATAATAAAATAATTAGTGCAAAAATTAATCTTATTAATGAGAAATAGGTATACAAATAAACATTTTAAGAATGGTATATGCAAGAGAAAGCGTTGAAGGTTATGAGAGTGCAGGATTAAATGTCTGTACTATATCTGCTATTATGGATTAGAACATCTTTCTGTGGGAACATGAACCGCTTAGTAACTAAGATTCTTTGTATGAATGATAGTCGTTGTGAGAAATCTCTATGCAGTATGAATTGGCGTGAAACATAGTGCGGCTTTTATACATAACACTAATGAAATTAAGTGGCGGAAACGCGCTTGTTAAGATAAATCCTTTAGGTTGCTTAAGCCACGCGGACGTAGCTTTAAATTTTATTCGAGTGAGCTCATTAGAAGCGTTCAGAGAAACTTGAGAATGGCTGCAGTTGGTATATTTAACATCATTTTATTAGGAAACTTAAATACGACGTTCTATTGTCACAGAGACTTGGGAAGTAAGATAAGGCATTTCACTTAAGAACTGCTTGTTCTGAGGGCAAAACGCCGCACGCCTGGAATAAATTATACAGGGAGTATAATTAAGTTACAACCTTTTCATTTTGTCTCTGTTTCGCTTCAACCTGTCCCAGATTCAGAATTAGGTTACCAGGAGTAACTGAACAGTTGTATAAGAAGGAATGAATAAGACGTAGAGAAACGCACAAAATGGGTCAGAAGTGAATTTAGAAACTACTTTATCTTTGAATGTTTACGTTTAAGGAAATTATAAGTGGTTAGCGTGGTAATCCTTTTATTGTTTCTCTCTCCCTTCTTCTTAATCAAGGAAATTTATTTCGAAAAGAGAGTCCGACTTTTATATAAAGGGGAATCTGTAGGCTTTTCTAGATTAAAGCTTTACAGTAAGATTAAATGATAGCACTTTACGAACCTTTATTAACATATTGTAAACAACACAACTAAAAGATAACATACCAAAACATATAAATATACAACATAAATTCAGTACTGAAGTATACAGTAGTATTGAAGTCTTAAAGGAATCAAACGAAGAAAGCAGCAGTTAAAGCGCGACAATATGATGGCCATTGTTACTATGTGAGATGGTAACATATGACGCTCGAATTTTGATTCATTCCTCATCCCAATCCTGCGTATTCCGTGGTTTTCCCTAGTCGGCAGGCGAATGCTGTTATTACAAATTTTCCAAGATATTGTTTCCCTTTCAATGAGTTTATTTTCATTTTCCAAAAGTGCTTCTAGATTTCTTGTCGTATGGTGTCCTTGGATACATGGCGCGGTTGCTTGTTAAAGTACGAGAATACGAGAGCTTTGTTGGGTTCAACAGAACTCTATAGAACTCCCGTAGAGGGATGCTTCTTGAGCTGTTATAAAAATCCTTGCATCTCTGTTGGCTGAACTTCTCTTCCTGGAAGGGGGGAGGGATGTACCCCATTATACAGGTCACAGTGCGTGAGGTATTTCCCTTAGTTGTATAACCTATAACAGCGATGCCTATTATTAAATTTGGAACAAGCAGTAAATACTGCAGAAGGAATGGAGATGAACAGACAATTTAGTCAGCAGAAATGACAACGAAAATTCAAAGGAAAAGTTTGGTTAAATACCAAACTTGGTATTTGATCTCGTTATCTTCGAAAGGGGTAAAACTCCCCGTAGCAAACGATCATTTATATGGACAATTTGCAACATTTAGGTTCTCTCAAACATGGGTTTAACGACTTTAATTGCATTGCCATATATTTAAGATACTTTCATGATAAACGAAACGTATATTTTATATCTTCAAAGAATAGACTCGGCAGTCCTCTTCTGAATGAACGAATTTTATGCTACTGGTAAACCATAAGAAATGGACAAAGGCTTATTATACAATAACCTTACTATACTAATGCATTAAAATACAACATTTATGCCAAATATATGTATTTTTGGTTTAACTATTTTAAAGATTTTCCCAATAATTGATTTAAACTTTGAAATACTAACTCTTTACTCAAACGGGAAGCCCTTATTTATTTTCTTTTTGGTTTGCTCGTGCAAATATGGAGGAATTTCAAATGTATCGTATAACGACCAGCTCTTAAAAGATTTAATATTCATTAAGCCTATGCTCACTGCACCTACAGTAAAATGTATTATAAATCATTTCTATAAATTTACATCATCTTTAACATCCAGTAGATCGAAGAATAAAAGTTTTTGAAAATGTTTGTTCAAGAGTGAATAGAGAATATTACATGCAACATTTAGCACGTCATACTTTTAAAATATATTCTGCAAACGTTCCCCTTTTTCTTTTCTATACATGTCAGTTTGTTATCTATTGAAATTGTTTCATACAAGACGCTGAAGTGATAGACAACTCACAAAAGCAAATCGTTATTCCAGTTCTGTTAAGAGATCAACTGATGATGGAGTTAAGTTAAACAAAACTGAATGCCTATACTTTCTCAACTCCGAGAAAATCATGTTGGCAAGAAAATATAAGACAACACTTACAAAGGAACTATCATTATGCTCACACATGTATTCGCTTGAGAGTTTGATGGCCTCTCTACCCTATGTAGGGCCTGTGTGCCAAAAATCAGGTGCGGATTATAGTTGGAAATGTCCTAAAATGAGTCCAGAATATGTAGGAACATACAGACATAACAACACAGCGTTGTATCAGACTGACGGTAGCGGTCTACACAGGCATCCGTAATAAGCGCTGGCATAGAGCTGACGCGGGATGTCCTGCAGCCACTTGCAAGTGGTCGCATGCGACACTTTCTAGACTTAAGTTTTGGGCGTTCTACTCCGCAGCAGATTTTTGGTCCACGGGCCCTACTTGGAGCAGATATGATGCCATAGAATTCTCAAGCGAATACAGGTATGAGCATAGTGATAGTTCACTTATTAGTAACACTTATTTCTGAATAAATGTAACATTACCTTCTGGTTAACGTTACACTAATATTTACACTTTTATATTGTTTGTGTTAAGCTAATAAGGCAATAGACATGGAAGGCCAGTTTAAAAACTTCTCTACGAGGAAATAACTTGGTTAAAACATTAACAGTTCATAAGGTGGTCTTATCGTTTGTATAGTATGTCTCCGTGCTGGTTTAACTGGCATTTTCACATTACGAATTGACGCTGTAAACCAGCGCAACAAATTTTTGACCTATTTCTACAAGAGGGAGGTGGGATTTCTATGTCTAAGGTTTTAAATTTAAACAAATCCATTGATAAGCCAAAATGTTAGATTACAAAATGACTAGAATTTTGGACGTTCATACTGGTGCTTTCCAATGCAAAACTTTGCTTCGGCTTCTCTGGTTGTCGGAAACTGGTTTCCCTTTTCTTCACTCGCCAACCCGAGCCGGGACTAGATATGTAAATGATTGAATAACTGTGTGCGACTTCCTTTAGTGCTTTAAGTTCTCTATTTCCTATCTGGCAAAAGCGAAAGTTGCAAATCTGCGCTCAGTCAATAAAATAACTGATACGGGCACGTGAACGAACCGTCGTGCAGGAAAGAAAGAGCAACACAGTCCTTTGTTCTGACTCCGCTTACTGGGCCACGAGTATAAATACCGGCTCTTACTTTGGTCCAGACGGGCCCAAATGACCTTGTTGTCGACGGGCCCTAAAACACCACACACTCACTCACTCACTCACTCACTCACTCACTCACTTACTTTGGTCCAGATGTGATTGCAAGATCTCTGAGGATATCTCCTACAAATAGGGACGATACATCAGACGAAATTATTTTAACTTATAGATCATGGCAAAGCAATCCAAAAATTTTAGGAGATAATAGCCAAAGCAATATTGCTTAATATTTATGAAATTGATATTTTGCCGAGTAACTGGTGATTAAGAGAATACTTCTGTTATAATTTATAAAATCTAAGTTCAAATTTCGACTGGGAAGAGTCTGGATAAGGATATTTTCTTGGGTAAAGAGAGAAAAGATGTCGTAACTATCAACTCTATGATCTCCGGTTTTTTATGTCAGTGTCAACATTAGTTATGAATGAGGTTGAACTCCTAAGGAAAATAAAAATAAAGGAAATACAATTAAGGTCTATCGTCCCATGATGATGCGTAAGTGTTTTGATTGCTAGCTTCATAGGATCTTCTTTATGCACTAAGTGTCCCGTAGGGGTTCGAGGTTCCAACACATCCGTCTGGTGTGTAGCCGGTGTGCCGTATCTCTATCACACGTGGTACCTCTGATGTTGCGAGACTGAATACCTCGGGTGCCTATTCCTCCTGGTCCTCCGGCACCTACATGGAGAGCTAGGAGCTGGTGTGCTAGAATGCTGGGTGCGAAACCGAAGTCTTCCCTGCGCATTCAAGGAACTCAAGGTATTCCTCTACAAGAATGCCCCGAGGAGAGGAGTGTGTCACTCCATTAGGGCCTTTTTTTCCCTGGATGAAGAGGATGTGTTTCGACACCATTTAAACACTGGCCAGAACTGTGTAACAATGCACTCAGCTGTTTGAAATCCTTGGGACTATTGGATGACCTGTAAAAATGAGGACTAGTCTAAGCGGTTGCTTATTATGTAGGTACTCAGGCAAACCGACTTCGATCTGCGAGTCAGAATTAATTCTCATAACAATTATGAATTCGCCGCTACTATTGATAATCATCATCAGCATCCTCATACCTAGACCCATTACGTTCAGATAAGTAAGGATGTGGTTGAAATGAACTTCCTATTAGTTGACTCATGACCCAAAAGCTGTTCTAGGACACAGGTATAAGCATTTAAGACCATATGGCATGGTGAGCCATTCTAATCTATTACACTGCATTTCACTTTGGCTTCCACTAATTACTTTTACAATGACAAATATTGATGCATCAGCAACAAAAATATACCTAATGTAGTAAAACGGTGAGTCTCTATATAGAGAAAAACAAACTGGGCCAACAGAAGGACACATAGGTACACATTTAAAATGTATTTTTACAGTCTTAAGATGTTGTATTTCACAGAAATTATTTGTTATACTTTTATATTTTATTTCACAATACCGCTGCTGGCTGGCAGGCAGCTCGCATATTAATATCATTACAACGACACTTATACAGCCTCCTGTAAAGTATTGGCACACAGAGAACTTGATGTTATAAAGGCTAGAAAACTTCCCCTATACAAATTTATGAAGCAAACTAATAAAATGAATATTTTTATTTTAAAAATGTTCATGCATACTCATATCAACGTACTGAATAAAATAGAACTGAAATACTCTGTATTGTAATACCTAAAAGGCAGGCGAGTCTTCTAATTAACCACAAAGTTAATCAATTGGGTTCACTATACTAAAATAGTAAATTATATATAAGCTTCACAAAATTGTTAGAGAAAATATCCGCGTTACAATATTTAGGTTATTGCTCTTTGAACGACCATTATTCCATAGAAGTTTAATAAAACATCTGCTTTAAGCTTATTATACATTCATAACATTTTTCCCTTTAATTTTAAAAACGTTTCATGTTTCTTCAGAGATTGCGTTGAAAGATCAAGCCAAAAACTGCAAGTTAGGATAATGGCAATGCCGTATGTTCAGTTTTATTTATCAGTACTGCAAATCAATACACACAATTTATTTATGATTTATAAATGTTATTTTATTGATTGAAATAATTGAACATATGTAATGGAAAAAACACAGATTTTCACGTATAAATATGTAATGAACTGCTTAAATTATTGAGTTAGCAGACGTGATGAAATATATATTTATACTAATTTCAGTTAAATTTCATGGCTTTGGTCTCTTAGATCAGGTCTAGATGAATTTCAAAAATATGAAGCTTAGAAATATGTATGACAATACCTTCTTCCTCTGCAATAGTGGTGAACAACTTATGCTGGAAATCTTTCTCAGAGTCTTAGATTGTTTTAACGGAACATACAAGCAAATAACATGTAAAAATCTTATCTTGCAGGAGTAACTAAATGCTTCAACTGTTTCAGAATGGTTGCAAGTGGAGTTAATGAATCTACATATCAGGTGGTAAAAATAGATGCTATAACTTGAGATGCGGAAAAACGACATCTAAGCACGCGAGGAGCACAAATCAACCACAAATTGTGTGTACTCAACCAAGTGCTGACCGTGAGAATAATTTATTCCTGGAACATTAAGGCTGAACCATTAGCCGCATTACTGAAATTAAACGTATCGTTGCTTGGCTCTTTTTCTTATTTTTTTTCTTTGTTTATTCATGTTTATTATGTGTTCTTTCCATTTGTGTTCATGCACATTAGTTCCATCGTCCAATTTCTGAGTACATATCATCTCACAGAAATTAATCAAGATTATACCTAGAAATAAAAGAGCCACGTCAACTTCTAGAATTATGTTCCAGTTCTTTAAATCGGTCATAGAACGTTGCAAAATTTCTGCCTGTAATCTATATTTTCGACTTTTTTCTCGGTTCTGAGGACTACTCATTTGTATAACTTTTGCATATGAAATGTAGATGTCCGAGGTTCGAAGTTTAAATGGGGTTGCGATTAACAGCTGCAAGTTCTATAATCTTGATAAATTCTGTAGGAAAAATTAGATAGGAGTTATTGGCATGTTTGGTAACAGGCATGAAATATGATTATCGCAGAAAGGAGAATGGTGGACTAATTATATATATAAATGAATTGCGTGAAATGATGCTCAAATGAGTCCAGGGTCCATGGAGCTTACAGTTACCCGACATTTGTCTTTCAGGATAAGGGAAAACCCCGGATGAAACCTTATCCAGGTAACTCATCCTGACCGAAATTCAAACTCAGAATCTCTTGAACGTGAGGCAGACATACTACCATCTACGCTACCGAGGCGGGCACTCATAGTATAGTAGTGTATTTCACGGTTTCTCTACATTACATCGCTTATAGTAGTATTACGGCTACATTGAAAATTATGTGTAGTAGCCATATTAGTCCCCTAAAGGCCTTTTGTAAAATTTAATGGTGTGTTATTTTGTAGAATTTTACAAAGCTTCTACGTATTTAGGAGTCTTAACTTAATTTACATCTTTACGTCCATATCGTATGAGCGGACATAGCTGGTAATGAATTATAAACCGCCGAAGTGATCTTAAAAGAGCCCAAGCATCTTCTAAGAATAAGGAAAACAAAGGAACAAAAAGAGAACTATCCACTAAACGTATTCTGATATGTTGCAGACAGTCCATCCACACGCCAGCAAGTGCGATTGGATTTTATTGTATGCCCACGTTTGTTTTTCAAAACCTTCTATGGCATCTACTCTTTCTGACAAATCGTATTTGTACATTTTCCAATCTTTTTATTCACTTATATAGCAGAACTAGCACTGCCATTAGTCGCATAATTTATTCCAGAAGCTTTTCTTACCTTTCAGATAGCTCTTACAAAATTTATATTAATGGGTTGTTTATACATTTTTAATAAAAAATTATTAACATATATAGCACATTAAATTGTTGAAATAGAACTTGTTACTGGAATTAATCTTCATTGCGTCATTAATTATGTATTTTTATAAAACTATAAAGCTTTTGAAATTGACTTCAATTCGAATTTAAAAAGCAAAATGGTAAATGTTCATCAGGAGAATCGAAAATTTAGAAAGTTTTGATACAGAATAGCCGTAAATAAGTTAAAAGTAGCTGAATTATCAGTAACTACTTTAAATAGTATACTGTTTGTAGATGACTAGTAAGTATCATTAGTATGAAGGATTACAGAATGGGAATAAGAATAGAAAATAGAATAGAAATAGAAAATAGGAATAGGAATAGAGTACAGAATATAAAAAATAATATAAAAGTCACAAGTTACGAAGAAATGGATCTTAGCATCAGCTCCTCCTAGAACAAAAATAGCAGCCAATTTAACAATCGGAAGGGATATCATTAAAGTATCTAAACTGTAAGAGTTCATATACAACTTAGTAATATTCTAAAAAATGTGTGGAAAAATAAGAGCCACAAAAGTAAGAAACAAAGGGCAACACAATTAAAATTCCAAAGAGTAATTGCTTTTTTCTCTAACTCTGTTGCTGTTTGGTGCAGATTTGAAGGAAAAAAGAAGTTTTGAAGGAAGTTGACTGAATGCAGTGTAACGGCATTCCTCAAATGTATTGCAGATTGTAGCTATTTGATTATTAAAATGCAAGAATGTTTGAGAAGTTAATTAATTAGAGCCAACTGAAAACTTCAATGCCACGGCCGGGATTTGAACCACGGGTCTCCTAGTTCCGTCAAGTCATTCTAACCCCTTGAGCTACCATGGCCAACGTGCCGTCACCCATATACCGGAGTAATGTCTTTAAAAGGATTAATTCTTTAAGGATTAATTCCTCAATACACAATTTACATTAAAAATATTCAGCGATAAGAATCCTGGTGTTTAAGTACTTACAATAGTAAGTCGCCACATATGTTTATCTCGAATATGAGAACTCTAAGTGGTCTACCGGGAAAATATAATGAGTCAATTGGAGAATTTAATGTCAGGACGGCGCGTTGGCCATGGTAGCTCCAGGGGTTAGAGCGACTGGATGGAAAACAGAAGATCCGTGGTTCAAATCCCGACCCGTGGCATTGAATTTTTCAGTTGGCTCTAATTAATTAAAATCACCCATATACCGGAGTAATGTATTTAAAAGGATTAATTTTTTAAGGATTAATTCCTCAATATAAAGTTTGAGAAGTATTAGTTATTTTTAACTTTTGATTTTGTACATTTATAAAATAAGTGATAGGCAGAAATATAAATAATAATTGCACCAAGTATGCTCGTATGTAAAAGTTAATAATTACACAATTTAATAAGTGTAAACTACAGTCGTTAACTCGGTGTTGCAAGATATTGCTACAGAATGAAGATAATTAGCGATAAAATTTAGGTCAATTGAAAACCTGACTCAGTGTTTTAGTTAATTGATGGAAATTAATAATTTCTTCATACTAGCTCTATATAGGCTGGGACAGGAATTCTATTCGTACTTAATTTCTCTCCGTCTTTATCAGCCACACGTTCGGGCGCAATTTCGTTGCGAGATTTCTATGTTTGAGATGGGATGCACGTTGACTTTTCGAAGACCCAAGTCGAGAAGCCAGATATAACAGGGTTAATTCGTTGTATTTTGAGTTGTTTCTTGATGATTGTGTTTTATTAAATAAGAGCCATGAGACTTCTGAGTTTCAGGTGTGGTTCGCAATAAAGTTTCGGAGAAATCAAATTTTGTAACTATTTAATTGTATTATTTAGATTACATTTTATTTGAACTTCCTTTCCCAGTCACTTCCAACATATCGATAAATTCTTGCTTTGTTATTTTTAAACAGTTCCAACTATTACAGAAATGTTCTTGATCCTGCACCACTATCCATCACACTCACGATTACAAAACATCTCTATCAAGATTATTGATTTTTCGTAACTATCGTTACTTCTATCTTAATTTTGTGCCACGATTTAATGCCACGTCACAACATTACGTCAGACAATTATTACTACGACCAATCACAAAATTTCGTATATTTTTACTTTCTTAAATTACGAAATAGATTTACATAACCATTTTTATAAATGTATAAACTTTTCATGCCTTTTCTAAATATAACTCAAAACTACTGTTACAAGGCTAAGGCCTTTGATACTATTGCCAACGTACCGTCCTGACATTAAATTCTCCATTGGACTCATATATTTCCCCGGTAAACCACTAGGGGCTCTCGCATCCGAGATACACCGTTTGTGGCGACTTACTATCGTAAGTACTTGAGTCCCAGGATTCAACATTTAACTCTTATTTTAGTTGGTAGCTCAATGGGTTAGAACGACTGGACGGAAACCAGGAGATCCGTGGTTCAAATCCCGGCCACGGCATTGAATTTTTCATGTTAACTCTATCTACCTGATTCAGTGTGTTCAGCTAACGCAGGTGCTACTATGCTCACATATAGCATTCAGAAAATGAGAATGATGAAACCGGTTGTTGTTGAATGATGTAACCGAATTAGCAGCCTTAAAGTCGGTTCATGTATGTAGGTACGAATGATAGTATTTCAAACTCCGCGTTGTTTCCGTAGTGTATTTTGTGTTTGCTGTGATCCGTTGCTGCAGCGCTTAAAGCCCAACTCGAAATATAAAGATTTAGCAGTCACTGTCCCGGAACTTCCAGCGGATTATTATCTGTAACACGTGGTAACGCACATTTCGCTTACGGTAACAGTTATTTTCAAACTAAAAACTGGATACGTCAGAAGTTGGCCAGTATAATTAGACAGTTGCGATTTGGAATGGTATAATTCACTAGAAGTTCACTTTAAACTAACAGTGATAGTTTCAAACCGATTATTAGCCTTCATTAAACTTATAGGTCAATTTAACCAGTGTTGCGTATCTGACAACCGATCAGATACTCAAAGCTCATAACTGGAGCAGTGATAGCAAACGACATCGGAGCAGACACTCCCTTCAGCATTATCTTACGGATAGTATTGCCAAGCGGGATGGCTCCGATATAACACGAGATATTTCGTGGTATTTGCTTGGTTACCAACGCCAGTGCTGTATGGTGTCTTCTACCACAACTCTCTCCTATTTCCTATCTCCTATTTCCTCTCATTTCGTCTCCCCCTTTTATGTTAAAGGACACTTCAGGACTGTATGTCCGTCAACGGAGGATAGGTAGTACAGAGGCTTGGGCTTTGGAACTTCTTAGCTTGGACAACTCTGCCTCTACTGTCAAGTCGAGATTTTCCCCGTTACCGTAAAAGAGCAACCTCTGAGTCACCCTCCGGTGGTTTGGGCAGTCTGATCCTAGCATTCTCCAGCGGCATGGTCGAACCACTAACTTAGGGATATTAGCGCGTCTCTGTTGCTTACGTTGTCCATTCCTTCAACCCACAACCTCTTGCGGTTCCTTCATCTCATCCGTTCCTCCCGGGGTGTATGCACAAATGAATATGCACAAAGCAACTGTGTATCGAGCTACAGATGTATTACATTCAACAAAAACTCTCGTACAAACATAACAGTGGAACAAATTGGTTTATCTAAACTTATGTCCCAATTGCGAAGAGAAATATGGAAGATAAAGAGTGCAATTAATACAAAAAGAACGGAGAAAGAAGAAACTGTACACATCTTATTTTATGGCTTCGCCAGAAGTTATTTGGATTAAAGAATCCTCTATTCCGTTTGACCGTGTATCTTGTTCTTCCATTTATCAGTTCATTCATAAAGCGAGGTTTGTACTGCCTTAACTACCACACTCAAAATGATCCGTTGCTATGTGCGTGAGAAATTACTTAAACGAGAAGAACAGAAAAGCAGTTCTTTCGTAATTACACTATTTCGGTTTTTGGCATATTTGGCCAAACCTATTGCAACTCCCATTTGACAGTGGCGTCAGTTTTCACCTGAAAATGGAAGAAAAGAAGAGATACAGTAAAAACCATGAATAGTATAAAAGTTTAAGGCCGAATGTAGAGCATGCACTGCTTTTTCATGTAGATCTTAATAACGCAATCAATTCCCAAACTTAAATTTGTTGGAAATGAAGACTATAGAAGCACCGTTAGCAAAAGCAGTGCGAAGAAGTCACCCAGTGGAACATTTTTCATTTACAAGATCAACTTTTTTACTTTAAACTATTAAATCGTGTAATGTTGGTGTAATTTGTTATAATTTTCTGTGGTTTATACTTAGGTTCTTCATAAAGTTTTTACAGTGAAATGTAGCAAAAAAACCACACAGAAAATACGTTTGAGTATGAGGGGGGAGGGTGGAAACTAAATTTGAGAATTTGTGCAATGCGTAATACATTTGCCGAACGCACGAGCACCGTCATACTCACGTCTGTTGACTACCTCTCTGTGAGTGGGAGTTGAGATCCTCTTCACGCTTTCAATTGTTTGAATCGGATGGTACGGAAATAAAATTTTAATTGCTTACATTTGTGGAATTCACAAAGTATTTCCCTCAATCAAATCGCGCATTTTCTATTCATTAAAATATTTCCAAAATATAAAAATGAGAACCAATGAATGAAATGTATTAGTCAAAGCTTTTCTGTACGAGGATAGGTACGTAATTGCAAATCTAAACGTCCTACATTCTCTTTGAAACCCAAAATACTGTTAAATTCCATCCATAATGCACAGATGATATGCTTTGTTTTAAACTAAATTACATCGAATGATTGCCGAATAAATGAATTTTTTCAGCTTATAATTTAAGCCATAGTGAGCGCTTTAAAAATGGTAAATGATGTGTTCCTTTCATGTCGCTCAAATGTTCCATTACAGAGACTAGTGTCAAGAGTCAAGTACCATAACATTAACCGGTAAATACCATTCTATATAGAAGCACTGCACTATATTAACAAGTATTACGGAAGTATCTTGTGTGACATGTTGGTTTTGGACGCTGTGATTTTGGAGTTTTAACTTGTGCTCAGCAGGCGGAATTGTTTTATCTGTCAAACTCTTTGCCGTAGTACTCAAAATTTTCACAAGATTTCAGGTTTGTTCTGCAAATAATGACACTGCTTGAAATTACCAGCTAACCGCCTTTTGTTTGGATTTTAGCTGGCAAATAATCGGGATAGCAATAGAGAAAGTAAAACTAAAAATTAAATAATGTAATGTTGACGGCTATCAATGACGTCTAGTTTGTACAGTGTGGTTAATGACGTAGTATACCGCGCGAATCAGAGTCGCTACTAATGGTGGTGTGGTGCAAGGCTGGCGATGTACAGCATTACGAATTAATATATGTAACGATAAACTTATTGTTTTGTTTAGAATATAACGTAGTTATACTTTAATGCGCGATCAGCTGATTCGAGTTTTCTTGTTCACGCTGTACAATAACGGGTGAAAGTTGAGGTTCTTTATGTAAGTTATTCATTTAATAATTTTAAATTTATAGTGTATTTTCTTTCCTTTTTTCATTATTTTTTCTTGTGTAACACTCTGCATATATCAATAACTAAATTTATACATAATTGTACGCATTCAACAACCGTTTTATAAAACTTAAGCTTGAGGTTTAGAATCGGCAGCAAATAAAACGTTCTTGAATGGTGCATGAAAAATAAAAAATTCATTTGGAGTGTTGGTGCTGCAATGTGCGATAAGTCCCTTGAAGCTCAAAAGAAGAGTATGGGGATAATAAACAGTGCAGCACAACACAACCCTCGAGTAGGGCGGTCCACTGCTTCATTGAAGTCGATCATATCAGTCAACTCCCTTCACGCAAGGCCGCGACCCAGTTCCCACCAACAGCTACTCTAATTTTTATGTTATCGATATAACTTTATCACAGCAAGTGCGGGCTGCAATAAGGAACACACGATGTCACCGTTGTTAATCTTGGAAATTACATTCTCAGTGATTCCACCTTTTAATTCTGTCCCTATACCGGGCTGGACTTGATTTATAGAACAAAATTATTCTGAACATAAATCCTTGGCGGGCTGTGCCGTGGAGAATACAAATTTGAGCAATAACACGCGGTACCGCCTGCCTTCTGTATTGCACGCTGAAATGGGGCGCGCCCAAAGAATTCTAATTTTAAATAAAGACAATAACGAACGGGTTTTCCGCCCTTCGTCGCAAAGACGGTAAAGGCGTGGATTCTTGGGCCAATATGCCGCTCAACAAATTCTCTGGGGAACAAGAACACACACAGTAGGAAATACATATTACCATTGTTCTACTTTTACAAAGTGTTCTTCGGAGCTAATTTACTGCTGCAATATGTGGCGCATTTTCTTCACATGTTATCTATGAAACATCCATAAGTATTTCTGAGTGTTGTAACGATTTCCATAATTGGCATAAATATTATGTATGATAAAAATACGCTTAGTGCATTTTTACAGAATAAGCAAGTTTGTAAATGCATTACCCAGTATACCTGTATCGCACACTACTTTTTCCACAGTTCACATAAAAATAATTGTTACCGCATACCTGCTTAGTAGCAATATCAAGGTCAACAGCACTAACTTCTGGGAACTGTTGCTCGATTAGTCACGCCTGCTGTTGATTAACCAAATGAAAAACAAACACTAAAGGCGAGATGGTTGCTTGTGCAGCTTGTTATATTTAAAAAATACATCAAGTAAATCTCGCGAGATTGTATGGGATTCAAGGGCCCGCCTAAAATTGGGTCATTTGAATCTCAACTATATACCAAGTAAATGTTAATATAAATTTTAACAAATAATGGCTAGTAAACACAGTATTATTTAAGGGCGAAAATTCAACAGCAAAATGGGATTATATTGGCATTTCTACAACAATCAATATACATTGTAATTGCCAAAGAGAAAAGATTTACCCAATTTGTGATAACAATGCAAAACGCAGGAGTGCAGAAACTTCAATTTACCAAGCAGGAGTGGGCAATGGATACAAAAACATTATCATTTAAAAGTATTATTTCCGTTTTGAATTAAATATGTAGCATTATATAGTTAGGTTTAGCGGGTACACATAACATGAAATTATCACTAATTTGCTTCCAATAAGGACTTTATCGAGGACTTTGCTTTGGCTTTGTATGTAGTTTTTTAAAAATATCTTGCCATACTTTTTATTCCTTATTTTCTAAAGTTTATTAGCGAATAAAACAGTTGGAATTTAAATCCAAAAAGATATGTTAATTTATATCTCAAGTTGTATTCAATGAGATCTTTTACTCGTAGAGTCATAGAAGCATATTGGAGGATACTGGTGTGAATTAAAAAATAAAAGCAATAAATAAAGCGTATTCTACAAATAGTCTGTATTATAAAATAATTAACAGCAAGCATCTAAATAGTACAAGTTAGAAATGGTAACAACATCTAAGCAGTTTTTTTTAAAGGAACTTCAGAAACAGAGTTATCACTACGAACCAGAAAATATGTAATAACCTTTATTTTAATTCATTGACATTGAGTTTTGTGAATATTCCTAATTTATTAATGGTTAATTTAATATATAAAATAAGAGAAAATGAAGCTTATTATACTTTTAAATTATTGTAGGTTTCCAACACCAGGTTTTTCTACTCTACTATGTCTCTTAGCGACTGTGTCCACATTTTCTATTGTTATTTGATATTCTTACACAAAGGAGTATCATGCCATGTAATTCTAATTTAATAATTTATAACCTTAATCCTTGAAATTTAAGGATGAAATTATATTTCGTTACACACAGAGCTAAATCGTCTGCAGAACTCTTGACTGGATAACCAAACCACTGCATTTGTTTAGGTGGGAAAGATCATCCAATAGGGAATAAGCTTTTTAAAGGTATGTGCGTTTGAATGTTGAGCAGAGATTATGTATTGAAAAATAAATAAATGTATCAATAATAAAACTAAGCTGAAGTCATAACGTTTTACAGTAAGCGTCAATATAGCTCTATCAGCTATCTTTCCAACAATGAGAATAGTTATGACAGTTTATCCGTACTCGGCTGCTAATTACCATAGCAAGGTTCAATCTTCTTTGAAGTCTTTTTTCTAAATATATCTTTTACATCGATTACAATGCCTATCTATAATACGGAGCACGAAGGCGAGAGAATCTACTGTGCAAGCAAACCAAAAGAACACTTTGTTTCATTCGCGCTCACTATGCAGTGGCAGGTTGAGTGATTCAGAGCAGTGCTACTGCGCAAACTGCACTCACTTGTCTTCGTCTACGCTTCCGACAATAGCAGTTGTATTATGAACACGATTGCTAGCGATATATGGCATCGTTGCAGTCAGAGTGAAAAAGATTCACAAAACGTCCTACTCATATTGGTTTCTTAC
>JAUKNK010000034.1:0-197500 GCA_030765055.1 Mantis religiosa | reverse complement strand
GTAGTAATAATAGTAGTAATAATAGTAGTAATAATAGTAGTAATAATAGTAGTAATAATACTAGTAATAATACTAGTAATAATACTAGTAATAATACTAGTAATAATACTAGTAATAATACTAGTAATAATACTAATAATAATACTAATAATAATACTAATAATAATACTAATACTAATACTAATACTAATACTAATACTAATACTAATACTAATAATAATAATAATAATAATAATAATAATAATAATAATAATAATAATAATAATAATAATAATAATAATAATAATAATAATAATAATAATAATAATAATAATAATAATAATAATAATAATAATAATAATAATAATAATAATAATAATAATAATAATAATAATAATAATAATAATAATAATAATAATAATAATAATAATAATAATAATAATAATAATAATAATAATAATAATAATAATAATAATAATAATAATAATAATAATAATAATAATAATAATAATAATAATAATAATAATAATAATAATAATAATAATAATAATAATAATAATAATAATAATAATAATAATAATAATAATAATAATAATAATAATAATAATAATAATAATAATAATAATAATAATAATAATAATAATAATAATAATAATAATAATAATAATAATAATAATAATAATAATAATAATAATAATAATAATAATAATAATAATAATAATAATAATAATAATAATAATAATAATAATAATAATAATAATAATAATAATAATAATAATAATAATAATAATAATAATAATAATAATAATAATAATAATAATAATAATAATAATAATAATAATAATATTAGGGGTTCTAAGTGCAAGTTTTAAGAGGAACACTATATTGTGATATTGCTTAGATATATACCTACTGTAGTGATTTGTATATCGATTTGCCACAAATTTATTTAGAATTGTACTTAAAGCAAATAGGAAGTATGATCTAACAGCTTGTGACGGCCGGCCCTGGTCGCGCGTTACGCTCCTTAACATTCCCTACACACGCTAAACTTTGGTGAGGAATTTAGGCCCTACAAACCCTAAATAGGTTCATAGGTCCAGGTTAGGGTAGACGACATACAAAGAACTGACTCAATGTCAGCCCCAATAAACAACTTAGAGTGCTTTAGTTCATTATTACAACCCTTGGTTATAACAAATATAACCTATTCATTATAACAATATGTGCTCCCTTTAAATAGCACAAAGAAACCACGAGCATCACAGTCTTTATAAAATTACAAGAACATTTACTCCTGAAAGAACAATAATAAAGTATTATGGTAACCGGGGTCCCAGAAAGTATTTAAATTGCCGATGATGCTAGCCAGTAGCTACAGTAGAAAGCACTTAACCAAACAAATAACTGAGTGGAACAGTTACACGAATAACATCCCAAAACCATTGAATACATATTTGACTTCAGGGTAAGCGAACAGTAAAATTCTGTCCCCCGTTTAACGATATAGAAATTCTAAGTAGCTAGAAGCCACCCCTTTGTTTTAGATCAGAAATATAAAAGGGAAAAAGAGAAGTAATAAAGTTTTTGGTCCCGGAACTGAAGGGAAGAGTCTATAAAACTATCATGGCTCACCAAAGGCGATCGTCTCAACACAAAGAATTTTTACCAAAACCCAAAACTTGGAGCACTTACCCCCAGACTTAAACCCGTCGAGCGCCAAGCGCCAACTCCCCTCCCGATTCGATGCAGTGCACACAAGAAGCTTCAGGAACCGCAGCGCTCCCAGAGAGCAACGCGGGAAGGCGAAGCGATCCCCGAAACAGCAGCGCCTCGAACCTGGAAGGCGAGGAAAAGGAAAAAAAAAAAGAGGGTGCCGTAGGGAAAACAAACGACACAAGTATATTACAAAGATGACAATACAGTGAACTGTAATGAATTTTATGACCTGGGAGTTCCATAGTCCTAAATATTTGACTGAATAGAAACGTCAACCAGTTGTCTAAAATAAAACGGACATTTGACATTAAGCAACTGATGAAGTTGAGTGCTACATTCGTGGCATGAAACTTGAGGTTTATTTTGTGTAGCAAATCGTTTAGACTACTAATCGTTAGGACCTACTTCTTTTAATTATACCTTGGCAATTAATTAGTTCGTCATGTTATTTACATATAGGCAATGTAAAATCATAACACCACCGTTTCTAGTGATTCCATTTTCTGAAATAAGATCTAGAGGGGTAAGCGTATCTTTCCACCTTACATAGATAAAGGATTGCGCGTGCTTATTTGGGTTTGTTTTACTTATGTTTTCCCAAAGTTCAACAACTGATTATCCTAAAAGGTGCTACAAACATTTTAAAATATGCTGATACATTATTTCTTTAAGAAAGAGATATGTAACATTATAATTATTTTATATTTAAGACGGAATATTTAAGTACGTGGTGCATTCAATTAAAATAATTCTGTTCAACAATAAAGAATATATTGCTAAGATACACACTGCAGTGTTGTTGTGCTTCATTATTGTCGTCATTAATTATCATTAATTATCATTGTCATCATTAATTATCGTCATCATCATGATTATTATTATTATTATTATTATTATTATTATTATTATTATTATTATTATTATTATTATTATTATTATTATTATTATTATTATTATTATTATTATTATTATTATTATTATTATTATTATTATTATTATTATTATTATTATTATTATTATTATTATTATTATTATTATTATTATTATTATTATTATTATTATTATTATTATTATTATTATTATTATTATTATTATTATTATTATTATTATTATTATTATTATTATTATTATTATTATTATTATTATTATTATTATTATTATTATTATTATTATTATTATTATTATTATTATTACTACTACTACTACAACTACTACTCTCCATACCTGTCAATTATGTCTGCCTATATATCTATACAGTTTTCCACTTCTTGTACGTTCAGTTCCTATTGAACATAAAAGAATATATGTAATAAACCATTTCTAAAAAATGTAAGTTCAATTAACATAAAACAGAAACAAAAATAATTGTTGGTAATAGTAGATTACAGAAAATAAGTTATATGAGTGAAATGAGGCCGGATTTTCTAAGCGTGGCTGAGATAAGCTGCGGCGCGAACTGGAGTTTCGTAGTAATGTGAGTTTGAATGGGAGTCACGATTTGACTGTATCATTAGAACACATTTAATGATCTTTTGTTTATTCTGAAAATGAACTTATTGTACCATGGCTGGACTAGGAGAATCAGCTATTTAAGATCACGCCGTGGTATATCTCCTTATCTATATATGAGTATGGGCAAACTTTGAATGTGTCACATTGCTATGGACCAATTTACACTGTTTGTGAAAAGAATGTAACGTTCCGGTTTGTAACAGTGTCGTAGAATGCCTCCCTTAATATCTCTATACTAATTCAGTTCACAAAAGAGGTAAATCCTTTCTGCAGAAGACGAGACATTTGTGTATCATTGTAGTCGCCTCAACTAATTAACAATAATTTAAGAACTATATGAGAATACAAATAGACTCATTTATTCCTATAAGTTTTAAACTTGTAGACAAAGGAAGCTCTTGCAGTATTTACTTCCTTTCCTCATTTCCTCTTTCCTTCCTTCCTCTGCACGAACTTTAGCTCGACTTAATCGATTCTGACAGGCTGTACCCCATCCCTCCCATCCGGCTTCATGTCACTTCACTGAAATAAAAAATGTCAACATGGCAAATGACACAAGTCATACCACAACACCACTTCCATCATGATACTCTTCTGCATTTTAAAAATTTAATGTAATGCAGGTGATACTCCCTCCAAGAGGCAAGTCAACTTGCACCACAAAGCACCCTAGCTGACAGAGCAAATGGGCGGGAACTTGCCACTCTTTAAAGCTGTGTATATATGGCAAATTGTATTTGTGTGTTTGTTGGAGTTGAGAAAGAAAGCTCTTGAACGGAAAGCCATGAAAATAAAATTTAATGAATAAAAATAGAATAAAAATAAAATAAAATATGCCTGTTTTCTGGAATCTATACCAGGCCTTATTATGCAAACTTCATGTTTAACTGTATAGACTTCTAAATCACATTACACAAAACAATTTACAAATGTTGCAGATATAATCTACTTTCTACCTTAACTAACTAAACCTACAGATTACTGGATTCCAGTAACCTTACAATCTATTCATCTAATCTATCTAAAATGGTATTTTTCTACTTTACTTCTACACCAACAGTATAAATCAAATCTACATTTCTACTACAGCTTTAATTGTTATAACAAGCTACGAAAGACTGTTTCCTACTATTTTAAAATTTCCTCTTCTGCAACTGGTACCCAAAGCTTCCTCCTACTGGTATTCATCTCCTAAAGGAACTGGCATCAGTAGATGGAGATGGTTCGTCAGTTCCCGACATCCGGGTAGTCATCTTTCTGTTTCTGCATAATCAGTTGTATCTGTCCGCTCTGATACTCCCCATATATATAATCTTCTCTCTCCTGGTATTCTCTTTCTGTCTATGGTTTCTGCTCTTCTTTCTGATATCCATGATTGGCGTCTTCTATTTATCCGTTGTGCGTCTTAAATTAGGTCTTCAAGTCTGGTAATCTGTGTCTTCATTTCTCTTGGTTCTATTTCGCTCCAACGATAAAAAAATAGAATAAAATAATTGTTATAACAATTGTCATACACGTGTGTATCACATAAGACATTACGTGGACTTTTCAAATCGCAGATTAGAGTTAGTTGGTAATGAAAACAGTGTAATGAATAATATTACATCAATGTTTTCGATTGAATTGATTTACGGTATGGAGGGGATTGGGCAGCGTGACCAGTCTTGATCTATTGTGCCTATGTCCAAATATGGCATTCCAGGAGGAAGGATGAGGCGACAGCCTTGACTGTGCAGAGGGCAGGCTCCCTACACTTTACCAGTTGGAAACTCCCCAGCAGGACAGCGCAACAGGCAGCTCACCCGACTGCCGTCCGGAAACGGCCCCACCAGATCGAGCTCGGAGACCGGAGAGCCCCTACCGGAATAGAACGTTTTACTTAGAGCATATCATCCTGCCATACACCCGCCGACTCTTCTACCCTGAAAGAGACCACCAGAGGGTAGGTGATTGAGATGAATTGGAGGGACAGAAAATACGGGGGATATCATTAACCTGCCCAGCATTAGTGGAAAACCTGTGAAAGAACGCATCGGTCAGGTAGGTCGGCCAAGGAAATCGAGCCTGGGCCTCCCGAATGAGGGCCATAGTTAATCCGCCTGAGTTATTCCTCTCGGTTACATTAATATTTACTTCATTTACAGACAAATAACTTTATTTAATAATAGTAGTATGTGTGCAGATTAGTTAGTAGCTCCAAGTGCATTGGCACACACAAGTCACACCGTAGGTCAGTTTGTAGGTAGGGATAAAGCAGCACGGTGACTAGTATTTACTCACACGAAACCAATAACAATTGGTTCATCTACAATACCTTCGTTATTTATTTTAATGTGTAACCGATATTCAAATATTAATGATTCTAAGAATTCAGGTATTGATGTGTGAACTTATGGAAGCAGAAGATGCACCGAACTAATGATTCCCTTAAAGAGTCCCCTTATCTAGTCAGTGCATGTAGAAACACCGTATCATTTTGTGTTCAAACCAATCCCGCGAGATGCCAGCCCTTAATTGAAGTAAATTCTGGCACACAAGCATTAACCTATGAACAAAGGCCTTTTAGGTGAGAAGTGGAAAGAGGGGCTTTAACTTAATGGTCGGAAGATGCTGCCTTGCAAAGGATGATTAAGAAATTTCACTAAGTGAATATGAACAGCAAACAGAAATGTAATACAGTAACTGCCCGCCTCGTAGATGTCAGCGTGTCTGACTCACGTTCAAGAGGTTCCAAGAGCGAATCTCGAGTAGGATCTGGAGTTACCTGGATAAGACTTTTTCCACAGATTTCCCTTATCCTGAAAGACGAATGTCGGTAACTCTAAGCTCTATGGATCCTGGGCGCATTTTAGTATCTTTTCATTGGAGGACGTAAACTACAAACAAAGAACTCTAAGGATTGTGGTGTATCATTTAGCCTTAACATTATAATCAGTTTTTGAATAATTCAATTAACCTATTCACACATTTGGTCGATCTAAAGCAGTCACATTCCAACTTCAACTCTCCTTACGCTGTAGCTTTAAAGAGGAAGACGAATTTCATACAGTTCCCACCTCTATTCATTAAAATGTTAAGGTAATCGCATTAAAATAAATAAAAACACTACATTTGGTCAGGAATAACAATATAATATTCTCTACATATCAATGATTTTATGTTTTGTCATAACCGTTTAATCGTATTTAAATCTAAAACTCCTTATGTCAAATGCATATTCAAATGTAGAAAACAGTCAGAGAATTAAACATTTTAACTGCCAAATTTTATATTATAACCAACTATTTAACCCGTTTCAGCCGTACTCCGTGCTCTAGGGGTTTAGAAGGTAGCGAGTTCAAACTTGGCGGACAGCGATGTATTTTTTCTTTTTTCGCGTGTAGAAATCCTTAGCATGGCTTCATTCAGAAGGGAAGTAAAGCCAATGGTCCCATCTCGTAGGTTTATAGGACGTAAAATTACCTTAAGGCAATAAAGAGGCCTCTGAGAAAAATTAGGCGTCTTTTACGGTTAACCTAAATGGGACGCTGAGAAAGGAGCTTCCCTTCAGAACAGAAAAAAACCAGCCCAATGAAAGAAATATCGCACTAAATGGAAAGAATAGGAAAATGAGAGGTCCTATATGAAATTAAGATATTTTTAAATACGAATAGTGTTTGAAGTTTTGTCATCAACTGAGTAAGTGCATAGTATGCACTTTTATCTCTCAAATGCAAATCAGCCAATCAATAGATGGATAAATATGAAATAAGGACATCCTAGTTACATTATAATATTCCGTAGCAACATACACCATTGTTGGTGTTAGCAGTAAGCTTTGGTAAAGTATCGTTTACAGATGTTTGGATGAAATATAATATTTGCTCCAGTTTCTTTAAGTACTTGCTAGGGAAAACAAAAATTAGAAACTGTAAGGTTAACTTCATGGAAGTCCTAATTTTAATAACGTATATTGAAAACATGACATTTTATTTCATTGTAGTAAAATTAGACTCACGTAGGCCTTTAGGATGTGCTTCGCAAATTGTGAAACTGTGCAACATGACTGTACCCTGCCTCGGCAGTATGCGGGCAGCACGTCCACCTCGCAACCAAGAAATCCTGAGTTCGAATCTCAGTCAGGGTGAGTTAACTGAGTAACATTTTTTCGGGTGTTTATCCTTATTCTGATTGATAAATGTGGGGTAACGCTTAAATGGATCCTGGGCTCATTTGAGCGTCTTTCACCAAATTCATTGCGACGTATACTATTTTTGAGGCCTTAAAAATTACTGAATTACGTTATTTATATATAGAAACTATAGACTGTGTTGCTGTAATGTTTAGATTTCCTCTGTTTTGATAAAATGATTTCCAAGTGATTGCTTGCTTTTCTGAGAATATTAGCTTCTATTCGCTTTGTGGGTAGTTGTAGCATATTTCACCTTGTAGTTTACTTATGATGACGTTGCAAGATCTGCAGGCAAGAGTTGAAGCTTTATTGAGTAAATAGTTTGGAAAAATATGTCATGTTGAAAGATGAACGATGAGAACTTGTTTTGTAGAGTAAAATTAGTTTACTGGATATAATCCTCGAAGGATTATTTAATTTCCTTTAGCTTACTGGTGGATGCCTCTAACCAGATTGATTACCACTTTAGGTATAATGTTGCTTTGAGTTTATGATACATCAGCAGGTAGGAAAAAATTTATAAAGTAACAACAAATACAACAAACAAACAAAGCATGTTGCCACAAGATTCATGGCACAAGTGATTTGCTAAACTACAAATTGAGAGGATGAGGAAATGTTTCAAGCTAAACGATTAGTTAATTACTAGTCTAGGAATTTCTAAGCATTAAAGCCAGCACGGAAAAACATGTTGAACTTCGACGTCATAGTGACATAGCACGTTACAAACCATACCTATCCCGCGTATTGGAGGTGGTAGACAAGTCAGCACCAGTGATTATCTGTCTGTCAGTGACTAAATTGGCAGTACACATTCTTTATACTTAAATAATCAAGGTTCAGAAGTTGGGATTTTGTAAGCCTAAGTGAGGACTAATATATAGGTACTAAACTACCATGATATGAAGACACTTGTTTGCAAGGACCTCCTTTTTTTTCAATCTGAAACACTGTCAAGACTAGAGGTCAGAGCCATGTACATACAGAAGGCTACAGAAGGAATGTACAGTTGTAAAATAGAAACAGTACATTTGCATTCCCCACCATTGTTAGATAGTGAAACTCGGGACTGTGGCTATTTTCCTTACCTGAGTGCAACTTTCCTGTAACTGTTTGGTTCCTCTTGCCACAGAGCGCATTCATATTGTCGCTGTACGTTACTGTTACCGAGTACACATTGTATTGGCTCTGTATACATATACCTGTAGCTTCATTGGACTGCAAAACACATCGGTTTAAAGTCTTACACAAAACGATTTTGACTGTAGATGGCTTATGAAATTCTTGCCCATGCTTATCAGGACTAAATGTTTAGCGCGTGCAAATGCACAAATATAAACAGTGGTCAAATACTTTTACCTAAAAGGGCAGCAAACAACCTTGTTCATTCAAGCTTTCCGAAAATTAAATGGTAAATTCGCGAGTGCGACTAAAATATAGGTGTGGGGTGGGGGAATGTCGCATTATACGGATATAAATTTAACCCTTAACGATATCCAGTTGAATGTTGCATGTGGCCAGAATATACTGTTGCGCCCAAAGGGCTCAAACGGAAATACGTTGGGAGGGAAACTAGCTATAAATAAGGTAGAATTCAATAGACCTCACATACACTCTATCTCTCTTTAGCGTTTTAGAATATATATGGGTCTAACCAGATGTCCATAAATCAAAGGTCATTCCAAATCACGAAATACAGTGATTTACTTTAGCAAGAACAAAGCATCAGTAGTCAGCTCTGCGAGACGAAAAGATGCACACTGGAAATTGCAAACCAAATCTGTGGATTGAGGCCCATTAATATTTAATCTGCCAAATATTATGTTTCGCTAGAGATATAAAAACAGTGAAGCTAAGTATATGTATGGTTTGTAGGATACCCATACTTCATATCTTGATTCAATGCTTTTAACACATATTGAACGAATACAAATACAATTTCACCATAACACCGTAGATTACCAAAGCTAAACATAAAGGAAATATTTAAGTGAGAAAAAAGTCAGTATTAACTAAACTCTAATTTAACTAACTCTACTTTAAACATAGATCAAAGTATTATTTACTTGAAGGCTTCCTTGAGTACACATACTGCAATAGAAATAATTAAACTATTATAAAGTAGAACATATAAATAATATACCTACCGAAAGTATACATGTATGCTAAATTGGAGAATTTTAATGATAAATATTATTCTAGAGCTCTATACCATTTATGCAATATTAGCATTATCAATATTAGGAAATAAATCGTTCGGCATACAGCGTTGACACAACTGAGAGCGTCCACACGTATTCCTAAATATGGTGTTAGCTTCCCTCCCTGCACTTCATTCATTACTGGCGTTTTGAACCGTCAAGCAGAAAATCCATTTGTATTCATTTGTTGAGTGAGAAGTGAGCAGATGTTAAGAACTGTGCTTATTACCCTAATGATAACTTCATATCATAACTATTCCATATTTCATTGGTTAAAGAAAGGAGCATCACAAATCTCAAATAAACTGACCTTGACGCTCTGACGAAGTGAGGAATGACTAAGCATACCTTAAATGCATAGTGTGATCCACAAACTTGAACCACTTAAATAGGCCATAACTTTTGAAGCAATAATAGGACACATGTTAAACTTTGGAAGAATATAATATACAATTGGGAGATTGCATTACACTATTTAAATCTCAGAGAAAATGTTTGAAGTATCCTCCACCAGCATCTATATAGATCGTTGATCCATTTTCTTTTATACAACTGCAGACACTGAAATGTTTATGGGTGTCTTCAAGACATTTGTGGAGCAGCTGGATGGTATAGAATTGAGAGAAGGTTACTTCCAGCAAGATGGAGCAACGTGTCATACAACTAATGACACAATAGAACTTGTAGCAACTTCCTTTGATAATCGAATAATCTCAAAAGGTCTGCAGCCCCCTAAATCCCCTGACCTAACCTCACCGGACTTTTTCTTGTGAGGTTATCTAAAAGTAGAGTGTACTAGAATAGGCCACGGACAATTGATGTTCTCAAGAAATCCATTTGAACCGAAATAAGTAACATTGGCGAGGATACTCTCTGTAAATCATCAGAGAATATGGGGAGATGAGTGCGAACATGTATAGATGCTGATGTAGGACACTTCCAACATTTTCTCTGCGATGTAAATAGTGTAATGTAATCTCCAAATTGTGTATTGTATTCTCCCAAAGTTGCACATGTGTCGTATTTTTTATCCAGATTTATTTTACCCTATTTTACACAGTGGTAAAAGTTAGAATTGATACATAAAATTATACAATTTTAACAAAAATATTTTAAATAATAGAAGGAAGAAATTATGTTTTAATCTGATGCAAATTAATTTAAACTATTTCAGACGTTTAAACAATGAGTTTATAAACATCATGAAATACTTATACTGTTGTGGCTTCATTAGCAAAGATGTGAGCGGAGCAGAAAATTCAGTTCCTAGAGAGTCTAGCTTGAATATTAATTCTTGTCTTTCTCTCCAGAAAATGGGACAACAGAAAAGGAGATGAACCACAGTTTGAATTTCTTTACCACAGATGCACTCGGGGTTGGATTTTAAGTGAAGGCGTGATAGTTATTCACCAAATTTACCATGTACACTTAAAAATTGTGTCAAAACAAAATCTGGTACAAGAGTTTCACATTTTCCTCTGTCATATACACTAGGGGAAAATAATGTTTTGTTAAACTTCCATTTTGAGTTGTTAGCCATTGTTGGTTCCATTATTCAAGAATATGTTGATGTTTTATTCTCCTTACAGTAGAAATAGGACATAAAGAGTATGTCACAGGAAGATTGGATTCTGCAGCCTTCTTAGCCAAGCAATCAGCTCTCTCGTTACCTAAAATTCCACTGTGTCCTTTAAGCCATCCCATGCAAATATGTCCTGGATGGTTTTGAATCAAGGTTGTGATTTCATGTGCTAATGAATTTAAATTGTATTTATCATTAATAGTGAGTAGAGCTGATTGTGAATCACTAGGAATACGGGCACGGTATTCCGACTGGAATACAGAACATTCAGGTGACAATTTAAACAAGGAGTGTGTTAGTTCCGTTTGGTTTTCGTAAACAACAAAAGCACATCCTACTGCAGATATATTATCTTCAAATTGGAAACGCGAACCGTCTGTATATATGTAATAATCATGAAGATTACATATTTCCTTTAAACAGGTTACACTAGTGTCGTATTACTGGTCCAAAAAATATGGCCCATTGAATTGGTTCAGGTTTATATGGATCGCACTATAGATGTGAAATAGAGTTTAGCGGTTGAAATGTTGAAAAAAGAATCAAATAACTCTGGTGTTTTAGAAAGAAAAGGTGAGGGAGAAACAATTCTAAACTGAGCGGGTATAGGAAGAGAAGACAAAAATGGTACCTCTAAGAGAAGCACTTGAGGAAATATATCATAAAAATAGATAGAGTTAGAAGAAGATTGAAGATAAATATTTCATATTTTGAGATGAATAGGAAGGCGGAGTGAAACAAAAATAATACGGAGGTTGGGCTTGTAATGTAGAAACTACACTTACAAAGGTATGATTAATTTCCATTCATGCTTAAGATGCAGCCCTAACATACCGCAGCATATGGGTACCCATACGCTTAACTTAAAAGTTGGTAGGAGCTTCTATTCGATAAATATAATGCGTAGGGCCCTTGGACATACGCAAAGTTACAGTGCAATAGGTAACCAATAATATCCAATATAATAATTTAACCAGTTTGTGTAAACAAATGAGATACAATGCTAATAAAGACTGGCCCCGTAGCTCAGTCGGTAGAGCACCCGGGTTCGATTCCAGGCGGTGGGGGTGGGGATTTTTCTCCGACCAAGATAATTCCCCATCTGCCCCAGAGTCTGGAAGTATGAATGAGAGTGTCAATGTGTGCGTGGTCTAATGATTTAAAAACCAATGATAACGAGTTAACACCTTCAGTATGTTCCAAAGGAGAACGGCAACCGATATGACCATAGCAGTTAAAGCGGGGTATAAATGGAACAAGGAAAAAAATACTAATAAACTGTAGCAAAAATATCTGGGATGAGCATTTAAAATCGAGTAACACAGCCAAATGGATGAGCTTCTTGACTGCTTAGAAGTAATCATAACATTCTGCAACGCAAACTTGTGTTGTTTAGAAACTGGCACTGCAAGGATATAAAAGTGCAGGACTCCTCCTCTATCCAAGTAAAGCAAGCGTAAATTTGTACACATACTTTATGTAGCAAATTAAACGATTCCATGTGAATACTTTTATTGAATAACATGGATGCACAGTCTTGCGCTTATGCTGCATCTGCGCTTACCTCTCATTGTGAATGGGGTTTTAGTAATTGTGAGATACTTTGATTTTAATGTATGTTTTATCTCTGAAGTTACCTTTTTATATGCAGGTTATTCTTTCACTTAAGAAAGAAAATTAATATATATTTACTATTCTGTTTCTCTGCCGAAACAGAGCATCTACGAGCTGCTGAATCACATTAAAATCTCGATGAACACTCCGTGAAAATATACATCGCTGCACTAACAGAAAACTGTTATTCATTTGTGATACATAAAGCTTTAAGGGATTTACATTTCATCAAAAATGCACTGCTGGTTCGAAAGAAAAATATTTTGTGTTATCTTCCATAGACGTCTCTGTTCCCTTTTTTCATTCAGAAAACTCGTATTGCTTTTCTCGCTGCTCTCTCTCCCAATCTCATCTTCAGGGTCTTTGTTATTCTTTGCAGCAAACTGGTTTCTAAGTTTCGTGTCCCACGAAGCTCATCGTCTGTGGTAAGAACTTCGTGCGGCCCGAATGGCAAAGAGGAACGTAAAAATCCGCTGTGGAAGGTACAAGTATCGGCAGTATATGCTTTGTTCAGACTCCAGATTAACACAGTGTGCTCATTTCTGTCTTGGTGTTTCTTGCAAAACAAACTGGGATTAACTAATACTGTTGGGAAATGTTTACCAGCAGTTCTTCTTTATTTCAAAAGAGTTTAGCATAAGACTCGAAATTATTTTAATTACAGATATTGGTGATGTATCAAAAGGGTAGAAAAATGTAATTGTAAGTTATCTATATAAGGTGTTCACTTCATTCAAAACGACTAGTGCTACTAAGCAGAAATAAAGTAAAATAATAAATATCTTGTTTGCTAATGATGCTGTCCATTACCAACATCAAATATACTGGTCTCGCAGGGTTTCTTTACATGGGGCTGTCACATTGAAGCACACTTTATAACAATCGGTCTGGGACAAGTTTGAACCCGCTTCCTTGGGACCAATAAGCCCATTAAGGGCTTAACCACGAGTCATTCATACTGACAAGCCGAGGTAGTTATATTGTTTATATGAAGGACTGAAATCTATTTAAATGAGTACTCGGACGCAACCCTATTTTGATTTAAAATTGGCATGAACTAATATATATTTAATTCTGCTAATTATAGGTATTAGTTCCATGTACGACTGCTTTAAGTAAGTGAAGATTTTACTAATTCCTTACAACTCTGCCCTTATTCTTGATGATCTTTAATGATACAAGTTTTGAAATAAAATCCCTTGAGGTATACTATATATCTACAACCTTGAATATTAAATGATGCCTAATTATCAAGCAGTAATTTGTATTGAAATAATATGCATTCATGTATACCCAATGGTGAAGTCTGATTTTTTTTTTTTTTTTTTTTTTTTTTTTGGTTTTCGAAGTTTGTTGCTAGACATGAACAGCGCTAGTGATGACAACTTTCACTTCAAATGTTCATTCTGTTTGGTGCAGTTTTACCCCGTATCATTATAAAACATGCTCTATGCCATGTCGTACTATTTTCGCGATTCTATGGGTAACAGTTCGTACGCTATTTTTTTTTTTTTTTTTTTTTTTTTTTTTGTTGCTTGCAAAAGTTATTTTGGTTTTGTTAAATCCTTTTCCGAGTCTCTCATATAATTCGCCGTTACAGAAACTGTAACAATATCTCCCTTAGTATACGATTACATACAATTTCCTTCACAAGACACAAGGAGTTAATATAAAAATGCTATCCACTGATTGTTACAATCTTCGATTTCTAGTGCGAGTAGCTCATGTTGAAAGCTCTACTTTTACTAACAGCTAACTCAAAATAATTTTAACGTATTAGCGATACCTCTACCTGCTTCAATTATGCTGTGCTGCCCCATTTCAGCCATGAAATTGGAAGCACATTCAATCCGGCAGTCCAAAAAATACTCGGCTCGAAATTAATACAGTAACGCCTATTTCGATACCTGATGTAAAGGTGATGTCCCTAAGACACATTTGATATATGAATAAAGGAAAAACTTACTGATTTGTTACCCTTGCAATTTACATTTGTTTGCATATAACACAGCAGTTGCGCATTTAGCTGGAGCATGGAGCTCAGGTTATCAGTCATGGAATCCTCCAGCAATCCATGGAGATGCGGATTTTAAGTTCCGACCGTAGGAACGGTACCCACAGCATTACGAGGAAAGTGAGGAGCTGTGATAGGTAGCGATCGTGCTCAAGAAAGCGTACATTCTGAATGGGAAATGCTAATTCTGCTACCACATGGGCGTGAGGTCGGAAGTAGGATTGACCGCCCTAGAGTCAGGTTGTTGCGGTAAAGAAATCTTATTATTGTCATTATCATATTATTATATTACATTATTTACACTCTATAAGAGGAACACAGTCATAACAAAATACATGTTTATAGCAAAACATAAAATAAATGGAAGCTTTCATCATGTTATTTGTACATAATCAGATACATTTTCTTTTAACGTTATATTGTTAAATTCATTTCTTTCATTCATCCACGAAAAGGTTTAAGTAATCCTGAAAGATCAATTTATATATCAGGTATATAAGTTTAGTTAAATGGATTTGTTATAGAATCAGCTTACCGGTATGTAAGATCAGGATAATGTTTATTTTCAAAATATTTATAAAATCGCAATATAACAAACGTGTTAAAGCGACTATAAACTTTAAAATAAACTTCAACAATGTATTGTCATATATTAACAGCAAAGAATCTAGAGGTTAGAAACCAGGGGTATGCTGGACAATTACCTTTATGTTAAGATATGTTGGGCCCCAATACCGACAATTATACATAAAGTTTGTCTTTATATTCCTTAAGCAGGTAGATTTAAAAGTGCAACTGAAAAGAGGTAAATTGGGCTATAAGTGAAACTAGCTTAATATTCTTGTTATGAATACCTAACATCAATTTAGTTAATGATTTGGGCAAAGTGTATCGAACGTAATTAATTTCCAATAATTTGAAACAAAGTATTCAATGCTAACGCACGTGGTTTACGCCGATGAGTTCTATCTGGGGGTATGGACTACAGAGTCTTCTAATAGCAAATGTACCTCGGTACGTTCAACACTATATAAAGATCTTCCTACGCCGACAGTATATACAACCTCTAAACCTGCCACATACATCTATTCGTATCCTACAGTGAATATGAAAATAAAACACTTACAAAAATGTCTCAGTCCATGTCACAGGAGCAAACATGAATAGGACTGAATCAACATACAGATCTTCCATTGTGAAGTTAACGTAGTATGCAACCAGTGTTTGGTGCAGGCAAAACTAACAATATTGCTACGTATTTAATAAATTAAAAATAAAAACATAACATAACTGAAATGTTATCTCTTCTTTATATTGTTAATACTTCAACGAATAGATCGTGTTTAAAACTCTATATGTTTCGCACTCATTATCTTACAAACTCTTCTGATAGGAATGACGGTTGCTTCAAAGATTATAAAAGGTGCTGGAAATGAAATAAATACTCACGCTTCTTCACTGAATGAAAAACGAAATCAATTTCGTAACGCAAATCTGAGTCCATAATTAATATGTTGTTGCAATGATACTAATTCTTGTTTTTAGTTGTTTGTTTCCATTATTAAAAAATTACATGAATTATTGATTTGAACACCATCACAGTAGCCCATGAACACGAATAATGAATAAAAAAACAACAAAGTAAACCACACTGCACTTGAGAGGACCCATAGTTATTTTATAAGTGAAAGATGAATTATAACTCCTCAGGCTAGGCACTGAGTTACTTAGTGTTGCCTATAGTTTTTATCCTTTTCAATTTCACTATATGCCTTCCTAATAATAACAACTATGCAATACGATCAATTCTGCCCGCCCCCTCCCCCCGCCCACTACTTGCACATTTGAGCAACTGGCAACAACTATTGAGGAAACGTACTGGATCAGGGAACGGTGTGGGGGGGGGGGGCACATGAACTTTCAGTCATATGCACAGGTTAAGTTTTCTTGAATATATTAGACGATATAGAATGGTAGAACATATAAAAGACAGATATTTAGACAACTAAGAAAAGGATGCTGTTGATCGACCCTGATGTGATAATAGTAATAATTATTTATTATTTATTAATGCCCAAAAATACATTCAAAATTGAGTAAAATCACACCTGAACTCAAAATGTTTGAATGTTTGCCCAACATGAAATAAACCATCAAAATACACATTCAGAGGAAAAAGCCCCCTTGTAACTTCACTCCTCTCCCATTTAACTTTGGTCCAGAGGAAACAGCTTGCCTAAGATCCTGGCATACAATAAAGCTGTTTCCCGCAAGACTTATTCACCTATGGCAAGAATCAGATGGGGTCTTAGTGATTTTTTTATAAATGACCCAGGAAAAGTATTCCATAATTGCTTTTCAACTTAGTCCAACATTTTTCCTATATAAACGTGAGTAAAACTCAAGCAAATGTTTGAAACAAACAGTTTGAAACTCTCTCACCCTGAACCTGACTAATATGAGCTGAAGCAGTAGACACGCTAATGCCTGGAACTTCCCTACCGCAAATGTCTACTTCGACGTAGCTTTTTCTCTGTAATTTGCCTTTCCCTCGTAGATTGTCGCATCCAATTCGTAGCTGTAACCGGGCTGCGTTGCCAGCACCCCAGTACCGTAGTACTGTAGTACTGTAGTACCGTACTACCCCGTCGACCATCGCCTCAGTGACTGACAGTGACAACCGTCACCACTGGGACTGACATCCTTCGACCGACCGGCCGACCAACCGACCGACCGACCGAAATGCTGGCCGGCTGTCTGTATAA
This sequence comes from Mantis religiosa, assembly GCA_030765055.1. NCBI lineage: Eukaryota > Metazoa > Arthropoda > Insecta > Mantodea > Mantidae > Mantis > Mantis religiosa. The sequence continues at coordinate 179,943 of JAUKNK010000034.1, read as the reverse complement.
AGCCAGAATGTTTTGCTGCGTGCCCACCCGTTAAGGGTTTTACCGTGGGTAAGGTTTTATATTGGGGGTTTTATAGGATGTGTTGTGGGTTTCGAGGTGATTTTTGTTTTTGAGGTTAGAATTTTGTACCTTCATGTTCGGTTGGTTGAGAGGAGCTTATATAGGTCCTGCGGGACGAAGCGGGGTAAGACGAACAGGCCAGGGGAACCTGACGAAATTTCTCCGAGCTGCCCGCTTCCATATATATCGTTTGGAGAGATAACGCCCATAATGTTACAGTAGCAACAACGAGGGTATCCTTGAGGAATTCAAATTGAAACTGAGCAGTAACTTTCTTTTAAATTCATGTCCTCCAACGTTACGTCATATAGGACGATAAATGAATGGATGAAATGATGCGCTCATTTCCCATGGAGCTCAGAGTCACCCTACATTTATCTTTCAGGATAAGGGAAGCCCCCTTAAGGGAAACTTTATCCAGGTAGCTCACCCCGACAGAGATTCAAACGTGGGGCCTCTTGAAAACGCGGTAGACACGCTGCTACATACGCTATATAGTTGGGCATGTAGTAAATCAGTGGCGTACTACCCCATTTTAGATCTAATTTTATTAAAGAGAAAATTGAGCTCTCACACTTTAAGACATCTTCTCAAAAACGCATTTCGCTATCTCTCTGCACTCGCTTAAATTCCGGTTGTCGAATTCTGAACAACCTCAAACAATAAATGGTTAAGGGACCTAGGATTGCTTTTCATTTTCTTAATCATTTAATCTTTTGATTTCAGTGCATTAGCCATTACTTGTTTTAAATAAGCAACAACATTTTGGCATCCAAGTAGATCCGCAATAGTAATTAGGTTGGTATTGATAACCTAAAATTATTATACATGAAAGAAAACTACTCAGTTGTACAATAGAGTGTATTTATAGAAAGAGCTGTTCAAAAAACTGATGTGTTGCACTCACATAATTTTCTCTGCCTTGTACAAAAGATTCTTACAAACTCTTATTGTTCTATTTGAGATAAACATTTGCAAAGATTATGTTATTCTTAATTCTCTAGTACGTGCAAATAAAATATGGGAATATGTAAGTTTTCAACGACAGTAAAACGTTTTACATTTGAAGCGGAATAAATATTGGAAAGTTTAGACCAACAAAAAGAAAACTTATGAAATGTTCCACTCTACCAAAAGCGTGGGATATATTTCCTGTGTAGTAAGATTTTGGTTATCTCTTACGGATTCCGAAATACGCAGGAATCGTCCTTCAGAGAAAATTTCCAGAAAATTCAAAATACATATTTCACTTATCATGAAGATGTTTATATATAATTTTATTTATAATATATACTTTATATACATATTTAAATAGAAATCACTAGAATTTTTTTGAGAACATCAAAAAATGTTTTAAAAGTGTTCCATGTAAAGCGTAATCGGGGTGGACAAATTGTCTTGAGAATCTTCGTCACAATTTTGCAATATGCTGATTTGAAATACCAAGTTTGCTATTTATCCAATATTTCGTTTTTCAGTTATCTTTTCATACACAGACCTTTCTCTAAAACTACTTTTTTCATTCGGAGGCTCAGAGAACATGTTTTTTTCCAGTTAAATCTAATATCGAATTGTTTGTTGTATTGCAGTACTTTCCCTACTTACTATGCGTAGTAAAAATAGAGAAAATGAGGTATCGCGCACTCAAAAGCTGCCATATCAAGAAGTGCTACATTTTTTATTCCGGAAGTCTTGTCTGTATACAATAATTCAACCGCTATGTCTCCATTACATTGCAGGTTTTTCTTCTCTCTATTTGGATTGTATTTCAGAGCTGCTTTTGACAATCATATTTCTTCCACCTACCCACATGATCATCTCACAAGAACTGCTTAGTTTGTATCCTCGTAGCACATATAAGCTTCCTTCCAGCTTGTCTTTACATTTCTCATTTGGAACTTTAATTTAGAGATCCTGCAAGCAGTCCTTAGGAAGCCTATTTTTACTCAATCAATTGCCCTTTTAACTTTTCAGATCAGATATTCAGATCAGTAAAATAAAATCAGTTCCACTAGCGTAGCATATTCTCACCTTTGTTAATGTTCATTTCTTGACACTATAGGGCAATAGTATAGGCAGATTGGATAAAGCAGGGGGCTCATAGACCATGACCTGCAATTGGATCTATTGTGCATTACTACCCAGGGAGGAACGGATGAGATGAATGAACCGTATGGGCTGCAGGAACGGATGACGTAAGTGGCAGAAACGAGTAGAGTTCTTTAACATTTACTGGCTTGACCATTCGCCTTGAAGGCACCTGGCGGCACCCCATACAAATCGTCGGATGGTAGCTCAGAGGCTCCCTCAGCGGAAACCAGAATAAACTTACTCGCAGCCTTCTCGGCGGAATAGCAAACAAGTTCCAAAGTTCAAATCCTTGAACTCTCTGCCTATCGTAGACCAATACACAGTTCCGAAGCCATTCCTGTAACATTTTATTTTGTATATCTCTATCATAATAAAAAGGTAATTTCACATCCTAGATAATTTAAATAACAAACTAGTTTTAAATGTTATTATCTATAATTATTTTCACTCTTACTGGTATTTACCTAGGAAAGCTAAGACATGATTTTTTGACATTACTTCAGAAATTTTAAAATTATATTATTCACATAACTAATATAACAATTAAGTTGCTCTCTGGAGATTATCTTCAGTTTTGAATAATAACCAAATCACCTGCATAGGCTAAAAGCTGCAAGTTAATGTCTATTATCTTTATCCTACTTTTGATATATTGTTTCCATACTTTTTTAGATGTCGTATATGTAAATATTAAAAAGTATGGCTGATAAAACACACCCTCGTCTTACACGTTGTTTAGTTGGTATATACTTTCCCTTATACGACATACGATGTCTGAAGCCCGTGCTTTGATATCTATAAATATTTTAAACAATATATCAAACATTCGTACATTCTCGCATGCTTATTATATATGCATTAGCGTTATTACTATAGAAATTCAGAAAGTTAAAGGTATATATTTGTCTATTAGCGTGTATTATACACGTATTACCTATATTTTTGTTTTGCTTAGATATTAATGTGGTTTAATTGTGTTTTGTAAATTACAACTTATAAATTACTCGAAATTTACCTCTTTCTCTCTCTCTCTACCTGACAATATATTACTATTGGCTTACTGTTAAACGAGGAAATAGGACACAATCGTGTACAATGTTTCATTGGGAGTCGGGTATGCTGTGAATAGTTGCAATATTACACTGTAGTTACTTATAACTATTTTACTTACATACTTCGTCAATATGTGTAAAGCAGAGCTGAGTTCCTACTTGTAAAATGAAAGGAGAAAATTATTGACATTTGATAAAGCCAACAGTAAACACCAGCACAAATGTAGAATTAAACTCATTTCTTGTTTGGTATCAGATGTAGGGAATCCGAACATTTTAATCCGCAGGGGCAGGTCGTCTTCATCAAGTGTTCTCAGAATGCTGACGTAAAAAAATTACTTAACAACTTCTTCTACTGCCAGAACAAAACCTCTCTTTTGAGTATTTTTAAGTGTTATCTCTTTTGATATTCAATCAATATTGACTTAAAGCTAAGATTGTTTTCTGGTTTTAGACTACCTTTTACAAGAGTTTATTGCTGGTAGCAGTGCACATTCAAGAGTCCTTATGTCATACCTCTAGTCATTGTAGATATTACAATTTAGGAAAAGCACATAAATTGATAATTTTTAGAGAAAGGACGTAGTGAAGGCAGAAGGTTTTCATTCATGATGGACCTCTTAAGATCTATTTATTGCACAGCATGTATACATAGAGTTGCATTTAAGTTCATATATTTAACGGACAATCCCATGATTGGATTAAGATAAACTTATTACCTTGTATTAACTCAATGAGCCTACTTGTGTAAAAATATTATTTTTATGAACCAAAATATAAGGCTCATAGCCATTTCCATGGCGCTGTTACAAGTATATGAAGCTCCTGTATGATGAAAAGATGTTGGATCTATCAGATCAAAGAGATGAGCTAAGAACATGGAAATTATAACCTTCGATGATATGCAGAAGTTATAAAGGGAAAGAAAAATGGAAAATTATCAGGAGTAAATAGGCTCCCCTTAGAGACCTTTAAATACGAATGTATAATATTATAGCTCTGATTATTGAATTTTCTAAATAAATTTCGAAAGACAAAAAAACTCCAATATATTGAAAATAGTAAGAGTTATCTGTACCTTTAAAAATGGGAAGAAATTAATGCACAAGTTATAGAGATGTAAGCCTATTATTAGCAATATGTAGGTAAAAAAATACACTAGAATTAATGCTAACTCGGATATCACTACAGCCCTGATACACCAGGACTGCCAATCTTAGCCAATCTTACGCTTCAGTTGTGGCCGATTACACTACCCAACATGAAATTTACTATCCCGAAAATAATATCTGTTTTTAGTCTGTTTTCACAAATATATTCTGAAACTGATGCTCCAAATGGCATATATCACTTTTTTGATCTTTTAGATATTGGTTCAACGTTTTAAGATTCTTCTCCCTCCCTTACATATAAAACTTGGCCTCATGAAGAATTTTGTTAAGGCACTCAACAAGGATGGTAGTCGATTGGCATATTTGCAAGGCAAGTTTCTACAGTTAACTTACGCAAAATTGAATGAAAGATGTTTTTCGACCTCAAGTCCGAAAACTCGTGAGAACAAAATGTTTGAAAAAACGTCACAAACAGTGCAATTAGCAATTTGGCAATCACTTGCAATGTGTTGTACTAAGTTTCCTTGGAAACAAAAAGTTAAAAGGTCATATATATATAAAACTAAAAATCTTTGGTCTCAAATTTCTTAAAATTCTAGAAAGACATGAGTTACAGAATGCCTTTGAATGTCCTCCATTCAAATGTCGACTCTTTCCAGGAAAATCTTGGTAATGTTAGTGATGAACAAGGGGAACGGTTTCATCGGAACATTTCTGTCATGGAGAAGAGGTAACAAAATCGTAATAATCCAATAATGATGGGTTATTGTTGGTTTATTGTGAGGGAAAACAGAAGTACAGGAGGCAATCACAGTTATCAAGCACTATTAAGCAGAATTACAGTCAGGTCCGTTAAATATGTACCCAATTTTATTTTATGCATGTAAAACAACATTTTGAATTAATCTTATTTCGCCATGATGCCTTGTACTATACCGTATATCATCATTATATCACGGTAATAAATATAACGTATCTAAGACTCGTAGGTGAAATCCTAAATGTCTTCATACTGTCGCGAAGCCATTATCTACGATAGCGCGGCCAGTGTACACTAAGCGCCGGCAAATAAAGATAGCTGAGATAAAGGACTTGCTGGCATAGATTAAGTTACGCTTCTGGAAGGTGATAGAATATTCGGTTTCTTTATTGTTCTGGAATAGTCTCCAATTTATCAGTGAGGTATTTAAGAAGGCGACGGCTCGCCAAGAGTGAGTCGCGAGAGTCGTAAACAGGAGAGTCAACAGCTGTGAACTGTTGTAACGAGAGCTCATGTTGTAAAGTGATGTAATCAGAACGCTGTTTGGTCATCGACCTTGGTAGACTGTATGTGCCGTAATGCTGTTACGTGAGAATTGATCACAGTGTATTTCTGCGCAAATAAAGAACATTTGGAATATCTGCAACTGGGACCCTTAATTGTACGAACCCAGGAATTCACAATATCCTTTTAACGTGATGCGATGGGATATCTTTTGGTAATTTTAAAATTAGCACAACTTTTTCCTTAAGAATCACCTACTTTTAACTCGGAGGTATAAATAAAGATTTCTTTTTTTTTTTTTTTTTTTTTTTCTTTTGTGGTACTGCTATCCAACCACTGGACGCAGCATCTTCCGTCAGTCAGACGGAATATTGGCTTTAATGTTCATGATCGGTACCCACCAAAACTTCTCACTTCCTTCAGAAAAGCATTGGCCCCCACACGGGCCTCATGGTGGATTCGATCATGGCTCCATTCCGTGGAACTCTAAGCTCCAGCCCATCAGCAAGACCTCCAATTATTACTTCCAGGATAAAAATATTCATATTAACTGAAGAACATTAGCAAAACACAATTTGATTTCGAACAGCTAGAAGTAGAGCATATGTATGTAATGGATTAATGATATACAAATAATATAAAAACGGAAATAACTCAACCTATAAACCATTTTGGAATTTATAGACAGATAAAATGCGTTTGGTAACTTTGTGAATGGCACAAAGTTATAAGGCATGCTAAATAAAGAGATGCACATTACATACGAACATGGATTAGGCTAAGACTAAATTAATTTACCTACAAGGATAGTAAAATGGTAGTGGAACTTGTGGTAGTGCTATTAGCTATGACCCAAGGACAAAATCCTGCCTCAATGGCCTCAACATACTGAAAAAATATCCCTGTCCCGTTTGGGACAGTAGTAAGGGCTTTTAAATTAATTTGTACATTGGCATGCGTTGCTCAGTACTTTAAACATCAAGAACACGAACTGCTAATACATCCAGGAAAACTGATTTATTTAATGTGAAATTTCAAATCTGATGAAAATTATGATTCAGGTCAAATGAGTAAAACACTTAAAAGTGTTAATTGCTCACTTCTGTGGAGTTATAATGCAGTTTCTGCTACACATTCAAGAGGTTACGAGTTCATTTCTCGGTTAGATTCAACAACCCGGATAAAAATTCTTTCGGGGTTTACCATTATACTGAAATATGAATAGCGGGTATCTCTAAGCTCTATGGACTCTGGGCTCATATAAGCATTACTTCACCAATATTTATTCATCTACTAATATCACCTACCATGTTGAAGAACGTTAAACTTAAAAGAAGCGTTTCATACCTACTTTAATGTAATAAGCCATAATCTCAAGGGAATAAGTTGTCCTGTCAATTCTTCCTACTTTGTTGACATACACGCATACGCGCACGCAGTAGGCAGAATAGAAACAGTAGTATATCATGGACCTACAGAGTTAAATTTCCTCTGAATAAATGAACATTTTCATAAAAAACCTTGGTATATATTATACATGTGTGTGTGAAACTGTAAAATATATGTTTTCAAAGATAAGTCATAACAAATATTCAACAAAATGTTTCCATCATTAAATATAATTTACAATCTTCAACACGTTATATGTTATCTGAAAATAGCACTTAAGAGACTTTCATTAAAATGTGTTTAATAAGCGCATCTACATGACAAATGAAATGCATATCCTAACCTTTTATTCCCAATAACCTGTGAAGTCCTCTTTAATACACAGGACTTCTAAAATAGTTGAAGCTTAAGATGAAAAATAATACCCTAGTGTAAACCATTCACACAAAATGTTTTTGAAGCATTGAACCTATGTATTCCTTGTTATTAGCTTTAAGTTTGATAAGTAATAGTGAGACCGTCAGAAAGAGACTTGCTCTATTGGTTAACTATAGCAACTATTGCACTCAACCCAAAAATTCAATATGGAGATTCCATCTGAAATAAACGCATTAAAGTTCTCTCAATAAAAAAAAGTGTTTCGAAAAATTACGCGCGCGTGCAGCTCAGTTTATTTCTGTATGTGTGTGTGTGTGTGTGTCAGTGTGTGTGTAAGTGTGAACCCATAGCTCAAAATGAAATCTAGAGTAAGTATTAAACTTAATTCTTTAAAGATCTTTCAGGGTGTAACTCAAGATATTCAAGAAAATCCCCACCCACAGCTATACCATTCTACGTGGAACATTGTCATATTATTGATTTTCTCAAAAACGCCTAGCGATTTTATATTAAAATATCTGCAATATGTTTACAACATTTATTTGAGAAATCAAATGAATATCTTTAATTATTCATGAACAATGAAGTTATTTTCACTGTGAATGACATTTACATAGCGGTAAACCACAAGATAAAGGCAATATACCTACTAAACTGAGAAAAAAAGACAAAAAATATATTTGAAATAACTATTACTTGCCTGAAGCGTATACTGATGTCCGTTATTTTTTGAATGTTGCAGCGCATTATCTTACAGTGCTGTCGTTATTCAGATCCTTTTTACTCTTTCACCTAAAGAATGGACATTTGAAGCACACATCCCACCTTAATCATGTGAAAATCAATCAATTCGACTTGACTTATATCTCTTGTAATTACAACCAAATGTGAAATGATTCTACAGAGTTGAAATGTGTAATGTTTAACGCCCGCTATTACTACATACGGCACCGCAGGCGGTGACACTGATGGTACATGAGATGATAATGGAGCACCGGTGGAATGAGATGGCGGGGGAAACCGGAGATCCCGGAGAAAACCCGGCCCAGCGCCGTGTTGTCCACCACAAATCTCACTTTTCGGTCTCCTGGGATCGAACCCGGGCCGCCTTGGTGAGAGCCAAGCGTTCTAACCACTGAGCCACGGCGCGGCCCAACTACAGAGGTTTATCTCCATTACTATGAAATAGGTGGTTTCGTAAAAATAGTTTGCAAACTCTCTATAAAAATAAAATAGTGCTTAGAGAAAGTTTTGTGAATCTAACGCATCCGATTTTTATTTTGGCACGTACTCACAGATTATGGAGAAGCATTCTTCAATTGGAAGTTATTAAGTCAACCATGCCTTCCTTCTTTTAATGAAATGCCGACATATGTTTAAGATATGAAGCTTGTTCCAATATTATTAACCTCTGCACGTTCCTACTTTTATTGCTAAGGCTTCAGTGTGAAGCTACGTTTGACCTGAAGTAATAAATTTATTGCTACAGCTGTCATATTTATATCCATATATCAGTGTTTGTATCAATAATGTAATCCATCACAAAACAGCTCGTGCTAGTTCAGGTGTTGCATTGAATGCAATAAAACTGAGCTGACATAAATAATAAAACTTCTTGAAATGTAAATTAAAGTTTGCGTTTTACCTAGTTTGCTGGCGTTATAGAAAATAATCGGATAACATAAAATATTAGGTCTAAGGGCCATTTACAATGAAAGGTAAAAGCAAATGCAACAAACTGAAAAAATATTACGACCAGTTAACTTACTCTGGGCCATTCATAACGGAAACTCATTTCACAAACGCAAGAGCAAATTCAAGCTTCTACGTTTGCGTTTATGTAGAACGAATAAATCGACCAATCAGAAAACAGTGGAAAATGACTGCCTTTGACGAAAAGGTTATTGCATAGTATCAGAGACATGCTTGTCTGCATGACGAAACGATAAATCTTGTGATGAGATAAATTTTGAAGAATAATATCTGGACATCAAGTGCACTGTGTTTAATACGATATCAAAGTGCACGAGCCATTCTTATGTATTTTTGGAATTCAACTGGATGATCATCTCTCATTTCACGAAATAAATTTGAAAGTCTCCTTGATAAATTCTTATTTGATTCAGGAGATGAGCCCACCATCTACGCTAAGACGACCATTTTCATTTCCAATATAGTACACCGATTAAATTGGCTACTGTTGTTTGAACATACATGAATGTTACTTCATGATTAAGAGCCATTTTAAATCATCTAATTTCTGATTAGCTATAATTACATTTCCGTTTTTCCATTATGAATTCTTTACTACGTTTAAGGTTACAACATACGTTTGTGTCCTACCTTAACGTCTGCGTTCTCATTGTGAATGAATGTCCTTTTACAGTAAGTACGTTTACATACTGAGCCGGATACGTAAATGGAAGGACATTCGGAAGGTTCCGCGTTCAATGTTCATGGGCCGACCAAGCTCTGAAGGCTTTGTTTTGGTTCCTGAGTAGCCAAGATAAATGCCGCACTGAATATTCTGTAACACTACCCAACTTCTCTTTAAAACGTTAGAAAAACTGAAAATAGGTGTTAGTAACCAATATTCTGTCATCTATACAGAGATAAATCAAAGCAGATAGACTGTACTAGAATATACCTACACCAATGCCATCTGCCCGGTATATGTAGAATAAGATATATATGTTGCATAGCACTAAGGTGTTAGTGGACACGTGACCAATTAAGATGCTATGACACAAAATGAGACCTAGAATGCTAAATTGTTCGCCACACACCGAGCCATGAAGTATCGCACTGTGCAGTTAAAACCAGATAGGCTAACAAATAAACAAAACGTTTTTATTAAAACTGCAATCTCATAAGTTGGTGCAATTTTGTTTATACCGTTATCAGCACTGAATGCACATAACGTGCTGCTCAATCTCCTTCGCGGTGATAACTCATTCCCACATGATCTGATGTTTTACTTCCGGTATTATATCTGGTTCAGTGTAAAGCAGTTCTGCAGTATAAAGCACAGAGGTTTCTGTCAGCAAGGAGTCTAGGTTGGACATCAAAAAGATACCAGAAGAATCATCGAGGAGCTGGCTTGGCCACTCGTGGTAAAGTATGCCTTCCAACCACTCAGGTGCAATGACTCTGAACTTCTTAGGTTCACATTTGACAGTGTGTGTGTGTGTGTGTGTGTGTGAGAGAGAGAGAGAGAGAGAGAGAGAGAGAGAGAGAGAGAGAGAGAGAGAGAGAGACGAGAATTCAAATAAATAATAACACTTTTGCTCACTCAAGGCTGGTGTGAAACATACAAGAATTTCCTGCAACATGAAGTAAAGAAGGCCAAGATCACTGGTAGTTTTCCTACCTTTGAATCTAAATAGGTGTAGATGAGGAAATTCTCATTTAGAATTGAGATGCCTCAACAGTCTACATATTATGATGTTGCGCAGTTTGTAATAGAAATGGTCAGGTCTCCAATAATCCACAGCCCAAGCGTTTCTCCACACAATGCCTCCGCTTAAAAAGCAGTTCATACAGGATTACGCTTCAGAATACCACGAAAATAACAATGGATAACGCTCAGTGCGTCATTGTTGGCTTTGGCAATTTGGTTTTCCAGCCTAATAGTTGAATGAGAGCAAGCAAAGTTGTTGCCTGTACATTGTCAAGTCCAGAAAAAGAAACAGCCGGTCATGCTGCGAGAGTAAACAAATTCCAATGTTTCTATGATTGGTTGAGAATATCGTTGCATTTAAAGTGCTTAAGTAGCAAAGTTGTAAATCTGGTGTATTTCCGCCTTTTGTACTTCAAAGGAAATTCGCAGAAAAATGAACCTAGCGAAGGTTTGGGGGGGGGGCAAGTGAGTAAAGATAATGTTCTGTTGGTGAGTCAGACCTAGTAGTAATTTAGTTGTAATTTCACAGGTGCAAAGTGTAACGTTACTGTAACAATCATATAAAATAAAAGTTTGAAGCTTGCATAAAAACGTTAATGATTGGTCCAGAGGAATTTTCTGCCAGTTATATTGTGGAATTATTAAAATTTATAAAAGTGAAGTGGATGCTTTAAATATTTATTATTTGCAGGAATACGTTTTAACTTTTTCAGCTTTATATTACTGCGCTTGTAATACACCTTGATGGTGTAACGTGCAGTAAAATTTGGAGTGGGAGGGAGAAAATTAAAACTTAAATTAAAATAAGCATTTCTATCTAAAATAAGGATGAAAACATTCCTCGGGTTTTGTGGCTTAGGGTCCACAACACACATATTTTATATATGTTTGATGAGCTAATGTTGGCAACACGCGGACAACTGTGAAAATGTTCGGATAATGCCTTGTGTGTTTTGTGTGTGTTTTGTGCCTGTACATTGCCATGTTAAGGATCAACCACCACTGAATTTGAAAATGATTTATAATTACACTTTTAGTTACTAACAGGCTCTGAGGAGTTCGTGCAATATATGTACATCATATTGCATTTGAAAAAGGAATCTAACATAAAGAAAATAAAAATTGTTAATGGTGCTGGAAATGACTTTCTGTTTTCCTTACTTCGAATATATGGACAATCAATTACTTGAGTTTAAATGACCAAAATTCGCAAACTTTAAATTTGCGCCTATAAATCTCGTAAACTTTAACTTCAAGTAATACGTTTTAATCAAACTAACGCTTCTAGGACAGTTACTATGGAAAGTTTAGTGTTGGTACAGTTGTTATTCAAAATAAGTCTCCTGAAGTCAAGTCCTGTACCCCTATATGAATGTGGCGGAATTTGATAGGAACCACTATATATTAATAATGATAATAATAATGTCACGGCGACAATAAATTCCATAAAATGATGAAGTGTGAATCTGCCCATTCCACCGCTTTTGTTGTATGCCTGTCTCAGCCCCTGATGTCATGAGCAGGAAGTAACTCCACACTGATGTGTTCCAGAGCGTTCACTATTTTTGTTCATTGACTGATAAGATCTAGGACAAGGATTTTTAAATCTAAAACAGGTTAGAATGTTACAAATATATTTCGGGTGGGACCACACTTTCTGCTATTTTTCAATTAAACATGTGAAATTTTTTTTTTCTTGGAGCATTACGAATTGTCTAAGTAAATATATTGCTGCTTTCATCCGAAATTTCAATGTTAAACTTCCATATCCCCACTCAGTAAAATACATTTTCAAGTATCTTGCGTTGCAAAAAAAAAAAAAAAAAAAAGGAAAAAAAGGAAAAAAATGCGATTACTGTTTACACCTTGACATGCACCAGCTTTCGTGGCTGTTTATTTGTGGTTTATAAAGGGCAACATTGAATCTCTTTCAAAATTTAAAAACGAAAATGTTCATCTTTCACTACAACTCGCCATTCATATGGAATGTTCCCGTATATCTTTTTCTTCAAAATGCCTTCATACAATCGTATAATTAAACAAACAATATCAACACTTTTCACAGCAAATCCATTAAATTCGTCCTTGCGCTTTTGAATTTCACGCTGTTTGAGTTCAGTGTACTTTGGATAATGAAGAGAAACAGAGTGAGAGAATGTGTGTGTGTGTGTGTGTGTGTGTGTGTGTGTGTGTGTGTGTGTGTGTGTGTGTGTGTGTGTGTGTGTGTGTGTGTGTATGTGTGTGTGTGTGTGTGTGTGTGTGTGTGTGTGTGTGTGTTTTGGAACAGTTCTTACTTACACATTTTCACTTTACCAAAACTTATATTCATTCCACCAAATTTTTAGTTATTGGAGCTTATTTGATTTTGCACAGTTACTTTTAAATGGGTTGAAAAATAACAGAGAACATACACGTAAATAAGAAACCCCTAATATTTAGAGGTGAAGCTGGTTGAAGAATTCTCACTCCCAGTCCACAATGTGGAGGAAACGTAACAGCGATCTTCGTGATTCCTATCTCTTCACATAAGCACGTTTTAATTACTTATGAATATGTTAAATCTTTCCTAATTTTGACGTAACTTTCAGAGAGATATAGCAATTGTACATATTTTATAGGTTATGACTTTCATAACGTAACTGCAACTCGTGAAGAGCTATACTTTTCTATACAAGTGCTGATATGTAAAGAAGTTTCTGAAACGTTAACCACATATTTGCATCAAAATAAATTTGTTTCAACGAAAAGCTTTTATGTATAAACCAGTTATATTTTAAGTTCAAAATGTACAATTTTTAAATAAAATATTTCTCATATTTATAATAGCATTTCTTTGATTCTAATAAAATAAAATGTTTCATAATAAACTATATGTATATTGAAAATAAGACCTGAAGCTTTCCTGGCGACGAATATTCTCACTTTCTTCTCGGACAGCAAGCCAGGTGAAAAGACGATTAGATATCGACGTTTCGGGAGTGAAAAAACGTCGATATCCAATGGTCTTTTCACCTGGCTTGCTGTCCGAGAAGAAAGTAAGTATATGTATGCTGGATTTTCCCTTAGGCATACATAGTTTCCTACATAATGGGTCAACAATAATTGGTATCATTTTTAACATTGCCATAATGGGTTATTTCAAATATCCTCGACATATTTGTAAAATGCACGTAGTCTGCTTGAGACATTTGAGAAAAATTATCTTACTCGTCAATTATAAATTATGGGGTCTCAAGTTATACTAGTCAGTTTTCTCTTTATGCCCTGATTTGATAAAACGTAACTAGAGTAAAAAAAATACATGAGAGCTTAAAGAATGTTTTGGCCTCAAAAACTCAGTTCATACACTTACAGAATTAGAATAAATGTTAATCAGATATCTTGAAGCTTTCCATTACACCCCAGTTGCAGATTTGATAGATGGTAATTAATTTAAATAAATATGAACATGATTCATACTGTTATGAACATGATCTTATGTGTGGTTAACTGTTGTATCATCAGCATCTATGTATACTGCGTGCAATATCCTTTTCTTTATACACACATTATCTGCAGAGCAACATCAAGTCTCGCAGCTCAGTCGTTGGAGCACCTGTCTGCTATATGGGGTTTTTCTTTACAACAAATTCTTTCATTCTCATCAATCATATTGAAAGAATATGAATTACAGTACATGATAGTTTATTATATTACATAAAATTAATATATGTAATATAAAAAGTAGAACATTTATTGTAATCAGCGTGAAGTGATTAGGAAGGATTTGTACGATAACAAAGAAATGATAGCCATCACGCAAAAGAATTTTGAATTCTTTCTTGACGCCTGGTATCTGTATTCGGTTGAGTTTCGTAATTAAATTATGCACGGAAATTAATGGTTCACTAAAGTTAAGTAACAGTTGTTTTCTTGTGCTTTTTTGTAAATATTGGTGCTCTATCTTCAAACCTAAAAAACTAATAACAACAGAGGCGATTTTTAAGTATTCCGGTCTACGGATAGCCAAATGTACTAAATCATTATACAACTCAGAATAAAAGGTAGATAAATTTACAGTGTTGAAAAAACAAACTGAAAAGGCCTGCATTGAGGAAACTACAAAGCTCTAAGGCATGCAGTAGCATGGAAGGGACGAAGAAATTTTCAGGGTGTGAATATACAGCTTTTGCTCTTATAAGTTTATTGAGGGTTGACAAATCATTTATTTACGCCTTACGTTAGGTTATATGAAGTAAAGAAAACCACTGCATTTCAACTTTGCAAAAGGCAACGGAGATTTATCAATGGCAAGACGAGGAAAAATTTGTAGCTGAATTTTTCTAGAAGTTGGTCAAATAAAGCACAGAAATACACTATACTCAATTTTACTTGAATTATACACACTACTATGAAAAATAAACTTCTTATCGTAATATTACCACAGATCTAAAATGTATTTCTTACAATATCGAATATTTTTGGTAAATTATAATGATTATTTCATCCACTTAAACAGAATAACTTATGCTGAAATAATGTTGAGAATTTTTATACCCCTACTTCCAGTTGTTAGAATAAATATAAATACCTTCAAAAATAATAATGGGTCTGCTAAACGTTAGAAGTTTGCGAATGATCCCTGCATTACATTGTTATATGTGCTACAGCTATTAGGTGGAATTTATTATCCTTAACGTACCTAGGGTTGCGTTTTTAACAGAATGGAAATGGGTAAAATATAAACCAAGAAGAACAGTGGGGGGCTACTTCCTATATTTAAAAGCAAACATGCATCTTAAGTACCTTCGCAATGCTTTACAAATAACCATTACGTTTGTTATTTACACAATATCAAGTTATGTTCGTTATAAAATAAGCTTGCGATGAATAAAGGGCACAAGTCTGATAAAGACGTCTCTGAGTGTACCAACGCAGTCATTCACACTCAATATTAGAGGGTGAGTCAAATGAAAACCTTAAATTTGTAATAAGAAATCGAAATTTTCGCGCCGTTATCCTGTAAGTTGGTAAGCGTGCTATAAACAGTGTGGAGAATGTCCTGTAGGTGGCAGCATAGTGCAGATACACACATACTGTCACAGTATCAGTATAAATATGGCCGACCCAGTTGCGACTTGCAACCGGGAAGAACAGCGTTCTGTTATTCGGTTTCTGCGTAGTGAAGGTGTGAAACCTGTTGAAATTCATCGACGAATGAAGGTTCAGTACGGTGATGCATGTTTGTCACAGCAGAAAGTTTACGAATGGAGTAGAAAGTTTGCAAATGGTGTGACATCAGTGGAAGATGCTCCACGTCCAGATCAGGCACGAGTTGTGACTCCACAGAACATTGCAGCAGTTGAAGCCTTAGTGAAGAAAAACCGCCGAGTGACACTGAATGACATTGCAGTATGTTAACAGATTAGTCATGGGTCAGCAGATCACATTGTGCATGATGTGATCCAGCTGCACAAAGTGTGTGCAAGATGGGTGCCACGGCAGCTGACTCCTGAAATGAGAGAACAACGTGTTGATGCTTGTGAAGAACTTCTTCGGCGCACTGAACGGGAAGGTGATGGCTTCCTTGTAAGAATCGTTATTGGGGACGAAAACTCGGTTCACTTCCCCCAACCGGAAAAGAAGAGAGCAAGTAAGAATTAGCGCCTTACCTCATCACTAAAACCAAAGAAGTTTTGAACAGTACCATCAGCAGGGAAGATTATTCTGACTCTCTTATGGAACGTAAACGGCGTCATTTTGGAGCATTACATGTCTAGAGGGACCACTATCACCAATACATCATACACAGATCTCCTAAAAAATCATCTGCGGCCTGTAATCAAATCAAAGCGACTGGATTGCTGTCAGCAGGTGTCCTTTTGCAATGACAAGGCCCAACACTGCCCATACAACAGTTGCAACAATCACAGACCTGCATTTTGAGTGTCTTCCTTATCCACCATACTCACCAGAGCTTGCAAGTGATTTCCATACGTTTGGACTACTTAAAGATGCAATGGGAGGAAAGAAGTTCCGTTCCGAAAAAGAGGTACACCACGCGGTGCATGAGTGTTTGCGCGGACTACCGAAATAATTTTTTCTAAGGGCATTTATGCACTTTGTAAGCGCTAGAGGACCTACATTGAGCTTGGAGGAGATTATGTTCAAAAGTTATACAGCTTTGTACCACTTCAGCACAATAAATAATATTTTAAGAAATATTTAAGGTTTTCATTGGACTCACCCTCGTAGAATGACAGGCCGCAGAGCGTTCATAAACATAAACTAAGTTTTTTTTTTCCTTTCTTTCTTCCTTCTCACACCAGATGAACACCCAAAATTGAGATCCATAGAGGCAGTGAACCAATGTATGATGGTCGCTGTTGCTTGTTTAGTGTGTACTATGACATCCAGAAAATCCCCGGTGAAACCTCCGCCTGGGATTATGAAAATGTGTAATGCCTACCGCGTAATGTGACGGAAACATCTGAAGAGCAACCATCCACTGACGTCACAGCATATCAATCAACAAGTAAGCTTTCTGTGGCTGATCAGTCTCATATAAGCTGAGTGCTGCTGTTTATTTGTTAATCGATTCTCCTTGTCAATGACATGCACTTGATCTGTTGTGGAAGTTGCTGCTATCCCTTCGCCGTATACCCATTATGTTTGCAGTTTTCAACACATCACTTCTAATCGTGTCCATCATGAACCTAATCGCACACTGTTGTTTGCTCACTATTATATCACCACTTAGGTGTTGTACAACAATAAATGTCCGGTTTTACTTTTACAGGATTTTTTATCAATTAATAACGGCTCTCTTTGTGCCGCACTTTGGATGCCATATTCAATTTTCGATGAAACTGCTGTCACAGGAACTAATGCTACAGTTATGAACTATGTGAATTCTGTGCTGGATCTGGGTGAATGGGTTAAGAATAGACAACGCCAGTAATTTGGTTAAACAATTTAATGGAAACTAATAAATGAGCTGTTTGAAGCGACTTCCTGACTGCAGAATTAGACTGTTTCCGATCTTAGCACAAGAAACTGTAACTGTAGACGTATTATATGTTCTAACATTTGATGTATCAGTAACACCACGATTTAAAATAACTGTATCTCTAGTAACAATTAGAAGCGTTCTTGGCCATATTGAATTGAAATGTTGAGCCAAAAATTCCTTTGCGACAACCGCTATTTATAATCCAAGCGCGCTCTTTAGACTTTACGGACAGCCAATAATCGATTAAACCGTAACACTTAGATTGTAAAACACGCAGGAAAAGAAGTGAACTGGAAATGTTCGAACAATACGAATTGAATGAGCACAGGTGCCGCTCTGCTTTACGACGACTGCTCACCAAAATATATAAGCCTTCATATTCGTAGATAAAACACCTCTTTGCTCTGTGACTGCTAAACTTTAAGCATTACTACTCACTTTCTAATTTTCAGAACTGGGTCACGTACCTTTCTGCAGCTCTAAGATAGCGAAACGTATTTGGACTCCAAGAACGCTTTTAGCTAATTGCTTTAGCTCCACTGACTTAATTTCTTTTACTCGACTAGCTCTGTTACGTGGCCGTGAGTGTTTATCTAGCAACACGAAGGATCAGAATAGCTTTCTGATTGTTGAACTGAGGTGCAATAAATAGTTTTTCTTCACTTCCTAAAGCCCTCGATGCGCCGACGGCTTACTTGAATGCCGCATTACATATAACCTCTTCGCAACCAAGTTTTTAATAGTAATTGTTCTATCGATTTGTTGTTAGCACTATAAACCTTGAGTTTACATTTATACACTTTGTTTTAGAATGTCGTCGGCAGAGTTACATTCAGCTTTATTTTTATTTACGTTTTATTTTGTTTTATTTATTCTTATGAACATAACCTAAGACTATTATAATGTTCATCATAAACAGTGGTTATATAAGTAACATTTTTGCATATAAGTGAATAATAATATATTTTCTCTCCCTTCATCACCTATCCGGGTATTAGGAGCTGTTCGGGTTCCCTCAGAGCAAGGGAGCCGAAGCATTGACCTGATAGAGGCGACCAGGTTTGAGGGGCCAGCCCAACACCTGCAATGAAAGTAAGAGATGTAGATGATAGTATTGCAAAGAAGAATGATAAGAGTAATTGGTGGCATGATGGTGCGGAAACTGGAAAACCCGGAGGAAATCCAGCCCAGCGTCGTGTTTTCCACTACCAAACTCACTTTGCGGTCGCCTGGGATCGGCCCGCCTTGGGGAGAGCCGAGCGGTACAACCACTTTGCCAGGCGCGACCGAATAATTAACAACAACAACGATGATGATGATGATGATGATGATGATGATGATGATGATGATGATGATGATGATGATGATGATGATGATGATGATGATGATGATGATGATGATGATGATGATGATGATGATGATGATGATGATGATGATGATGATGATGATGATGATGATGATGATGATGATGATGATGATGATGATGATGATGATGATGATGATGATGATGATGATGATGATGATGATGATGCTAGAAAGAAAGAACTCATAGCAATGCTTTGCGCCATCGTTCAGAGAGGTAATTCCACGATGGTACCAGTCTCTGGTTTTGGATGCCAGAAATTCGATGACACCCACTAGCACTGCTTCAAAGTTGCTAAAATTTCTTCCATGGAGCCAGGGAAGAAAAATGGGCCATGGATCGAAAATCACGATAACCTGATAGTACGAGATCAGGGCTGTATGCTGGGTGTGGTAGCAGCTGGTTCCTCCCAATTCCATGGTTGGTGAAGTATGGGGTTTTGCATTTTCCTGTCGCAATAGAACTCTATTTCGGTTAACTAATGCTGGGTGGCTCCTGAACTCGTTCCGGTTGTTCCAGTAAAGATCCCATTAATCACCCGCCCGTTTGGAGGAAACTTCCAGTGAATCACACCTTCAAAATCCCACCAGACGCAAAGAATTACTTTTGGGACCAAACTGTTTTCCTTTAACGATGACTTTGGTAGATTGGCCGGGATCAAGCCACTGTATCGAAGTACCAGGATTTCCATAATATGCCCATTTTTATAATTAGTCACAATTCTCCTGAAAAATCTTTCATCCGTGGCATTACGGATAAGCTGACTGCAGATATCCACTCTAAGTTCAGCTTGTTGAGGTGTAAATTCACTAGGTACAGATATACAACGTCTGTATGATTTTCCAAGTGCTTTAATGTGGCTATATATTGTATATTTTATGTACCAAGTTCTTCTGAAAGCCTGTGGGTACTTTTTTATGGATTTACTGGCAAAACTTGGCGTGTACCCTCAATATCCTTTATTTTAGGTCTTCCAAAATATGGTAAATCTTCAGAGATTTGTCTCCATTGTTGAAATGTTGGAACCATCGTTGTGCCACATGGTCACTAACGACACCTTGTATTTCGACCCCACATATACTTCGAGCTGCGACAGCGGCTTTATAGTCTTGTTTCCAGAAGTGCTTTAGTAGGACTCTAATTTCAAACTTTATATCCATGTTGTGATTAATTATTAACAACTGAAGTTTGATTCATGCTCGCAATGTACGCAACACTAACCGTGGAATCCTGTAAATAGCATTGTCAAACCAAAGAAACCCAATACATTTTCCAAAACCCCAGAATAAATACGCTGACTTTTACTTATTAGTAGAGCCAGACTCAATTCAATGCCATAGCCGGGATTTGAATCACAGATCTCTGGGTCTCCATCAGGCTGCTTTTAACCCATGAGATACTATGACCAACATGCGGATATGACGTGTGTTTCCCGGTGAACCACAGTAAACAGTGTTAAATTGTAAACAGTGGTTTACCAGTAAACACACGAGTCAGTTGGAGAATTTAATGTCATGTCCGCATGTTGGCCATAGTAGCTCACTGGTTAAGATCAACCAGACGGAGACCAGCAGATCCGTGGCTCCAATCCCGGCTATGGCATTGAATTTTTCAGCCTGGCTTTATTCATCCAAACCTTAGCCTACACACGCCTAGTGTTGACACCCCTAATACCTAATACCTGCCAATAAATATACTTCATAAATATAAATATGCATGGGCCTATCATTTTAATTACAATTAAAACCCATTGATCAGGATTGTATTTGAATCCGAAACCTCGGGGTCATTATTTTCTCGAGCGGAGCAAAAAACCATTTACGAACGCTCATTGTGATGGAGGGTACAGATTGTAGTATGGACCTTATTTCAGGGCATAACACTACTAAAAGAAACCTCTGTCGGAATTGGAAAATAAACTCCTGCAGCGGTACTGCCCAAAGCACCTGCGCATTCCAAGCTGATTGTTAGCTGGAGTAAACTTAGTGGAGGAAAGATTAATTAGGTGAAGACGAGCATGACTAGAGCCCAGTTTGCCCCTAGTGGAGTTCAAGTATAAGAACGGAACTTTGACGTTGTAGAGCCCTGTGTTCGTCGGCTTCTTGCTGTTGATTGGTGGTACCTGGTTCAGCGTAGCTGTTCGTCGGCTGATACCTAGTTCATGATGGCTTTGAGCTGGGTGTCCTGGGCTCTCAGAAAGACGTCAATGGTTGCCAGAAGCTTGTGTATTGATTCTGCGTCCATTTTTTGTTACATATGTTGTGAATGTGGTGCTCTTGAATTCCTGAAGGAGGTTCTCGAGAGTCTGGATCTCAGATTCAGAAACTCTGGATATAAATCCTGGACGGTGCCACCTAGCCACGTATTTCCTTGTGGAAGTTGTCTCCGGGATAGCCAGGGCTACTTATGTTGATGTTGACGCTGGCTGTAGACAGTTCGGCTGCGGTACCGTCGAATTTAGTGAATTGTTTTATGTGATGCTATGTTTATTAAACAATTTCGTAAATGAGCACAATTAGCACATTTGAGGTTTGTTACAGATGATTTTTCTTCATTAAATATTAAGTTCTTTTCAAATAACATTAATTTTTCATTAATTTTTTATAGTCTCACTATGTAACTATACTGCATGTATTATTTTAAGGTTCATACATACATCATATAATGCCTCCGAATACTGCAATAACAACTTTTTTATCTTTGAAAATTTATAACAGATAACCATAATCGCTTTATCTGAAGGTGGATTTACTTTAAGATGGTTCTGAATAATAAAAAGCACAGGCATTTTAAAGTGAATAAGAACCTAAGCTGAACATAGGTAAGTGTTTCAACATGCAGGTGTTAATTTGGAATATTCAGAAAGTAAAGCGATTCAGGCCTTCAAAATTCGAGGATACATATAATGAAAACATAGCTAAATTAATTTTTCATTGAATTACTTCAATAATTGAATTGTGTATTTTTCTGGAATCATAAATTTAGTTTAAATAAATGAACCATGAATTTTTTAACTAAATTTGAGAATATTCAGGGGCACAGAACCTAAACAGGATAAAGGCTGTAAGACAAATGAAGGAATTATCCAACGATATCTATAATAGTGATTGTGATTAACAGTGCATCAAATGTTTATTTTGCTTTGCATTTGAATTTCCAAATTAACGCTTCAATTAGCGAAACAAATACTTCGTTTTAGGAGCACAACAACTTCATGCTTTAATTAGTTTCGCTAAACAATGGAACTTCATGCAGGATTACTTGGCTGATCGGCTTTCATTCAATTACTGTACCGGATGTACAATACTTTCACACGAGCTGGTATCCAGTCCACTGGGATGCTGGCTCATCTCCATCCTGTGGAAGCCACATTATCGACGGCATAAAGTTGGTCTTAGAAAGCGTAATTACTCATTTATTCTTACTTTACTGGATTTATTCAAATCGTAGATGAATGTTTTATACATATTCATTACTTGTTGACTATTTTTTCCTTTCACAATCACTATCAGACATCATAAACGCATTATTACCCCTTGTTTTATGATATCATTGTTTAGTATGTAGTTCTGTGTACATTACTGATTAAATCCTCAAATATAATGCTGCACATCTGATTTGTGTTACACTTCCATATTTACGTAAACACTCATCTATAGTACATAAATGAATGTTGTCTTCCGCCCAAAAATTCGACATTGAGGTTTCACCGGCAATGAAGTCCCTAAATCAAAAACTGGAATTTGTAGAAAAATACCTGTAATGAGAGAGAGAGAGAGTCAGACAGACGGAAAGAAAGAAAAGCCGCTTAGTTGTAAAGCAAAGTCTTCCACAAATATTAAACTAGAGTATACGTATATATTATTTACATGAAGCATAAAGTGTAAAACTTAAATATTTCTCGGAATATTCCAAGAAATAATGTTCATTCGTAAGAAATCTAGCAATTTTGTATCACGTTAAGCCATAGAACGTAAATATTTATTAAAAAAAAAATATACATTTTTGAAGCACAATTTACTTCATCCAACGTTTCTATCGTATCGTATCAAACGTGTGTGTGTGTGTGTGTGTGTGTGTGTGTGTGTGTGTGTGTGTGTGTGTGTGTGTGTGTGTGTGTGTTATTACTAATTTAAATTTTAAAATACTTCATAAGTTTTTAAGCGCTATCGTTATTCTGTTTTGTACTATGTCATCGAAATACTAGGAACTTATGAGGTCAGCAGTAAGGTCTCACGTCAATTCGGCTTCCTCTCTCACGTAACGTATAAACTTCACAGCTATAAGATTGGGGACTATGCTTATGTACAATAATTACATGTGCATGCCTTAAATAGCTTCGAGGTTTCCATCACTTTCTAACATAGAACGTAATGGAAAACGTGATGAGTTTGATAAACGACCTGCTAGCCTAAATTTCATTAAAGGCTGTGAAAAGTGCCCAAAATGCTTCATCAATATCGGAAAATAGCAAAAGTATAATAACGCATGGAACTCACAAAGAGCAGAGAACAAAATGGATATCTGACAAAGAAATGTTCCTTTCTGCTTCACAGAAGAGGCTATATACAATATAAATGATTGGCAAATTTCATTTCAAACAGTTACTATCTGTACGGTGACGTAGTGCCCTAGGGCGTTATGTGTGGTTCCCTGCCACGGAGTGTTTGATCCCCCCTTGCCGATGTTATGTTCCTGGTATAGGACCAGTGCCTACTTAGCATGGTGAGGAAATTGAGGAGCTACAATAGCTAGCGAACCCTGAAAAGCCAACTTTTAGGCTGGAGGTGCGTGATACTGACCACATCTCCCTCCTGTATGGTATGGATGATCGCCCACCTCTGCCTTGCATATGTGGGCATGAGACCGGCAGGCTCTGGCTCGCTAGTGGGTTGTTACACCATGGGTTAGGCTTAGTATCAAGATATGTCACAAGTTTTTGTTTTGATTAACACAAACAGTAGTTCATTTGACAGCAGAAGTATGTGTGACATCAGTCCGCGCACTCCTTCACCCCTGGATAGTCAAGCTGTACAAGCCGATTTCTCTCCCTGCCTCTTTTTTGTAACATCCTTAGACCTGAACGGACGTATTTTGTCCGCAGCTTTTGAGGCAGGTAACTAGCCGGTGTGGCCTCCTAAGTATCTTTGTTTATTGCAGTAAACCTCTTCTTGTATAAACCGTTGTTTTGGCATGTGATTATATAATTACACCTGTTAGAAAACCCCAACCTCTCGTAAAGCATGTAGTTCCTACTTTGAGCAATTTCCCCGTGTAAGGTCTGGCCAAGTGCTAATTATCCATTACCATCTTTGGTTAGAGCGTTACAATACTAAACTCTATACCTATTTAGATTTGACTTCCTACTACAGCATATGTATCCATTTACATAGAATGTATGGAAAATATCCTTCTCAGTTGTCCTTTTCTTCCATATAGAGCATAAAAGTCGTTATAAACATAGGTCCGCAAATTGTTTATTTTCATGGTAAAAGGTATTTTCTACAACTCTGCTTACTCAGTGAGATGTGTAATACTCAGCTGTCTTGTGGCTATAACCCCACAACAGAATAGTGGTTTAATAGTACAGTAGTAAACATGTTCTTTTACAATTGGGTGGAAATGATGCGTTTCAGCGCTTTCATTGTGCTACAGTACAGTAAGAGTACGTAGTCCGCTTATTAGGCACCAGTACTCAGGGCATGCACGATAAAATTCCTCCTCATTTCAGGCTTTCTGTCCGTCGATTCTGAACAGCAGTTTACCTGCTATAGAGGATCAGGAAGAGCTGCACCAATCCCGTGGCCTTCTCGCACTTAAACCCACTAGATTTTTATTTGTGTGTACATCTGAAATCTCGTTTATGCAACTCCAGTTGCAGATTTAGAGACTCTTCGTGATCATATTATGGAAGGATGCCCAGAAAATATGAATTTCTCCTGGTCTAACACTCCAGGCGACAGCGGGTTGATGGATGCATTGGAGACAATGGAGACCATTTTCAACATGTGCTGTGGCTTTGTATTTTTCCAAAGTTCTATTATAAAATGTTGTATGGGGTTCAACTATAGACAAAATGCTCTAAAAAGGAAATAAAAAAATTATGTACCTATGTTCACATAATATTTTTATCCTCTGTCCGCAAGAAGTGTTTGCTCAGATTTTTATATAACCTTTTGTTGCATATGTACATCTAAAAACCATTACATTTTAATAATAAATATCGTAAGTCAATTTCAGTAACATTATTGAACATATATTTGCTCTTTGTAAGACATATTATACAATAATTTGAAATGTATATAAATTAGAATAATTGTAAATCGTATTACTTACATTTGTTTGGTTGCTTATTTCTATCAGTCTTTCTTTTTTAATCTTCAACTCCTTGAATAATATTACATAACTTCATTAGTTATTTTATAAAACTTGTAAACATAATGTAAATCTATAAGCTCAGTATGCCTTACGGTGAAATAGGGTTCAAACCTTTAAATTAAATAATGATAATAATGATAATGGTCATTATCATGATCTCGTGTGGGCTCCTCTTCGTGGTTGAGGGAGACGGTCAACAGGTCCACCCACGTGTAGGACGTGCGTGGAGACCCGTGGAGAAGGTTTTTATATTCTTGTCTAGTTTAGAGTTTAGGATTTAGTGAACGAAATTTTTAGTAGGTTTTGATTGATGTTTTTATGTACGTGTATTTTTAATAGGTTTTGTTACACTTGTATAGTTTTTAGCTAGTTTTATATCTGGCTTTTGCCATGACTAGTTTTTTAAAGGGCGCTGATGACCGCCGTAGTTGAGCGCCCTTATATATACATCTTGTACCCACAAAGCAATGTGTAATAATATTTACGAAAATATTTATCTTAAACGGCACTTGGTAGACAGAAAATTAAGCTACGCAAAGAATTGTTTCTTGAAGCTGAATAACAGTAAATGACACCAAGGTATATGAACGTAGCGCATTAGATATTCTGAACAAGATGACAAATGTTGCCATCTGACGTGCTATTCATAAAGTTTTGTAAATATCAACAGCAATGCGGAAAAGTGAAAATGGATACTGTTTTATTGTTAATGGGATCCTCTGGGAGTTTATGCATATGGTGCACATGAAAACTGCTACATTCAACTATTTTTAATTTGGTCGCTTTGGGAGGCAAGGTTTGGTGCAGGACATAACTGCAGGTCCCCATGGGATCACATTCGGCATCATTTTTGTTGGGTGTAAAACGGAAGATTCGCATTAAAGATATTTAATAATTTAGCAGGCTACAAATAAAAATTAAGGTAATGATTATTACATTTTTAAGTAATGTGGTTTACCATGCCCATAACGACTGTCCGTTACAGCTACGAACTTAATATCATACTGTTCTCTTACAATGAACTAATTCCCACATTCCCCACATTTGTCGCTAAATCACTGAGTAAGAACAAGTAGTATTTAGCACCTACCTAGGACGGATTCTCTACAAAATATAAACAAAAAAGTAAAATGTGTGTGCGTGTGTGGAATATTGAAGTCGATGTTTAAATTCAACACCTTTCAAGGATGTGGTATAAAGATTTTGAAGAGAACCCCTCTATCCTTAATACATACAGTTTTTCGAACATTTTAATTTTCTGAAATTTGCTTCTCGATAATTTTGGTTAAAATGCCATAGTGTTTAAGATATTCCCGTGTGAAGCAGAAACCACAGGCTTTTGATAGAAGAATGTAAGAAGGGGATGATAAACCCATAGAAATTATTAATTGGCAATATATGATATAGGAAATAAAGTCAAAATGAATATTTTAATAGGAATAACGTGTAAACGAAATAAATATAGGGAAAAAGTTGCCTTAAGTTAGAATGGTCAGACGAGGCCGGATACGTAAACAATAAGACAATAGAGGCCAAAATTCCTACGACGGCACTGAGCCAGAAAAAATGCTGAGTTTTACGGAAAATATTTAGAAGCAGGATGCCGCCAAGGGGTCATACAACTCTAGGGGGCGGACCCGTGACTGCTGCATAGATGAAGGTGAATGGAAATGTCCAATAAAGTAAAATCGTAGAAATAAGCTCTCCCAATAAAATGCAGCATAAACCACGTGATAGGCGTGAAATAGAGAACAAATAAAAAAGGGGTGGAGATAGACAAAAAATCTAGAAAAGAAGCCGAGAGTAGTGCGAACTGAAAAGCGTCACTCTGGTGTTTACAATGAAAGGGAGAAGACGCGTTAGTTTAATATCTGATGGCGAGGTAATGGTGGAGTTATATTTCAAACGTGGTGTGTTTAAGAGTTCTTGAAGAGGCAAGGCGAAGCAACGAGAGTGATAGCAAGTAAGGAAAACAGAGCAATCCGACAAGTAGTATATGTGGGAATAAACAATCGACAGGAAATTAAAGCAGGACTTTTCATTGACTGGTGAGAACTGCTGAGCCCTGAGAAAGATACCTCCTACTCACCGACATATAATACTAAACAACCATTATGCAATACCACACCAAAAGGCATCCCCAAGAGAATCCCACACCACGTGACAAGGCAAAGTTATCCAGAACATTCGGTAAATGTCCTAAGAAGTCCTGTTTAAGCTGAGTGACTTTTGCATGTCTAACCTAGTAAACCACAATATGCAGAAAACAGCACACTACATAAATACGTAGATTCAGTTAAAATACAAAAGTTATGTCAAAATTGTTGTGTAGTGAACCATTTAGAGATGAACTTTGTCATTCTGAAGTTTCCAATTTGCATTCTTTTCTCATATGGAAAGTTCTTAATATTTCATCTTCTGATCATGCAAGGTAAAGGGAATTTCAAAGCGATTACACAGCGACAATTCTTCAAATTTTAAGTGTCGCTTAAAGTGTATTTTATTCCCTGGTTCCATTGTAGAAGGAAATATGAAATAATGCGAATTCTGCAAATGTTTATTTAAATAAAGTGAAGTAGATGTAAGAGTAAATGATGTTAGTGCAACACATTACATTTGGGTATTTTTACAATCTGACACCTTATAGAGTAGTACAGTAATTTCCGAAATTTGTTGCGTCACCCTTCTGTTCTAAAATGCGTAGTGAGCGCTAATGTAGCGTAGTTCTCTTGTGACGTAGGATGTCTTGAGTTAGGTCGATCAGTAGTTTTCACCTAAGCAGTTGAAGAGCAGATTTATTTGCTAAAGAGCAAACTTGAGGTGAGCATAAGATCTATTGTGCCATGTTTTTTGTAATTATGCTTTTCTTGTGTGGGCCTATGGCTTGTTTAAAGTCAATGATGCTGCGTTGTAGTTATGGCAGATTTGTTGTATGTTGGACACTTTCGGTTGCGCGTTTGTGTGTTTTAAGGTGACCAGGTTGTCGGCAGGAATGATATTGTCTATGGTGTCACTTGCCGAAGTTATTGCCGACAGCATACCTGTCCCTGTAATGGACAATTCCTCGTCAAGCGGCGCAGAAGCAACGGCGTCATGCTTTGTGGAGATGGAGATTAGGAATAGTAGTGCAGTGGTGCGGAGCAGAGTTCTCCCAAGTGTCCGTAATTACAACATTGCGATAGGGTGGAGTCCATTAAGTGCGGCTAACTTCTGCGTATTCATATCGAAGACTATTCCCGTTGTCGAGAGCAGGATCCTTGTGCTTGTTCTCGAGTGGACTAGGTCGTTGTGAGTTGAATTAGGCAGCTTTCACTGGAGATCTGATATTCCAGGAAGAAATGAAGTGGCAGCTGTGAGTACATAGTGATTGCGAGAGTTCTATAATGTCCAAAGCGATTGTATGCTGGTCAAGAAACGAACGAATGGGTGACTACCTTTTTGTGCTAGCAAGAGGAATGCAATCCTTTAGTGACTGATTCATAACTCTGTGGCTATCTAGCGCTGATGAGAATCATTTTAAGAGCGAAAGGATGAATATAAATATAATCAAACTGAACATAATAATATTTAATTAAATAAAAATATATTTTATACAATATTAAAACGCGTATTAGTAAGTTTACAAAAACCGATTCATAAATTAGCAACTGCGTTCCTGAACTTTCTTTTCACAACGCTTGCCGTTAGCTGTATCATGGCACAGTTGATGAGCATCCTATCTTTGGATTGATTTACTGCTATGTTCCTCAAAACTAAGGCAACATATTGTAACTTTGTGGGTTCGTAGGATTAAAAGTCTTGCTTGCAGAAATTTAAAATGCTCTTTATTGCAGTGCACAATAACTTTGTACACCCCTTGAAGCAGTAAAAATGACGCGACAATCACAACAGCCATCTTCAAGTTCTTCTCTTTACTCCCGCCATACGT
Source organism: Mantis religiosa (assembly GCA_030765055.1). Taxonomy (NCBI): domain Eukaryota; kingdom Metazoa; phylum Arthropoda; class Insecta; order Mantodea; family Mantidae; genus Mantis; species Mantis religiosa. The sequence goes on along the minus strand of JAUKNK010000034.1, from coordinate 150,537 downwards.
AAACAAATAAAATAATTCACTGCGGTATACTTCAATAACCCTCACACAGCTCTCACACTGCACAGCTGCAACTCAATTAACAACTAACTAGCAGCTCCCCGGCAACTGGCATTGTGGGTTTTTATACCTCCAGTCGTTGTTCTAGAATTCTGTCAAACGTTCGATAACAATCGCTATACAGCGACAAAGACGAAACTACCTCTGTCTCTTTCTCTCTGCTTCTTTCTCTCTCGGCAAGCGTCTTTCTCTGCACTCACGAGCCGGGTTAACAATGCCTCGGTGGCAATATAAACATAAGGTCTATTATTATTATTGTTATTATTATTTTAATATTTATTGTTATTATTATCATTATTATCACTATTTCAAAACTTTTGTTGCTATTGATGCTGCTGAGGAGTATTTCATGTTATTCAGCAGCTCAAAAGCTTTCTCACAATGTGGCATGCTTGGAGTAGTGTTACTCGTATATTGTTCATTATCTTCACTGCAATTCGGATGGCTTGAATATTCTTTGCTAAGAATTTTTAGACCACACCTTCCACCGATGTAAATATTGGTATAAATTTTACAGTTTGTAATTTCCAAGGGTTTTTTATCTTAATGCCAGGTTGTGGTATTTACTGATTTTATGCATTTCTGTTTTCATTAAGTTATGAGTGGACGAGATGCTGACATCTATTATAATTGCATCAGAGCTCTTTTTATCAGTAACAGGTCTGGCTGGTCGGTTGAAGTCAACTGTTTTATCTGTTGTTATCACTATCCCAATATAACAGGGATTCTTCAGATTCGAGAATTGGTTCTGAAGTATATTTGTAATACGGTGGTGGGTTTTGAATGAGTTGGTATTTGAGAGTTATTTGTATGTGGAGAATTTTTGTTACCTGATTATATCTAGCTAGATAAGTTATCTGCTAGAGCTTGACAAGCAGATATTATGTGCTCTGTGGTTTCTCCCTGCAAATTGCATTTCCGACATCTGTCAACTGTATTTTCATCATATGTTTCATATAATTTCTAATCCCTATTACTTTGCCTTAGATAGCAATAACGAGTATTCTAGCGATTGATCCTTGTTAACATTTGTTCATCTAAAGTTGCTGGGTAATTTTCCATTAAGTACTTTAACCTTCCACTGCTGTTCGCTGTTCAATGAAGACTCTGTAGACAAGCTATTATCATCTCTTTGCAGATTTAGTAGTTTAAATTTGCTGTCGAGTTAACCAACGTATTGAGTAATTTTTTGTGATTTTTGAAAAAATATTTTCGCTTGTTTTCCATCTGATTTTTGCTCAATTCATATATATTTATCAAGCCTCTTCCCCCTTTAGATCGTGTGAGGAAGAGACGTACTATTGCTACATGCACATGGTGATATCAAAGTTTAAACAAGAGTTTTCTTGCTGATGCCTCTAATTCATGTAATTCTGTATCTCAATATATCAGTATTCCAAATGGATAGGTTAAGACGGGAATTCTCTCTGTATTAATGGCCTGAATCATGTCTTTTGCATTCAATTTTGTGTTAAGTAATTTTGTTAATAGTAGCTTGTATTTTAATCTAAATTTTCTTTTTATAGCCGTATGATCTATTACACTACTTTTTCAATCCCAAGGTATTAATATGTCATTTTATTTCATTAATGGAAATTCAGTACCAATTTTCTATGTTTCCCCCCCCCCCCCTCCTTTGACATGTATATGTGAGCACTTTTCTCGCCCAAATTCCATGCATATTTCCTCTGAAAAAGTATTGGTTATTCAAGACCAGAGATTTTAATGGTCAATACTTTAAAAATTGGTTAATTCCTTGTCAAAACAAATTTTAAATAATTGTTTTTCTTAAAAAGAAATACTTATAAGACAGTGCCTTAAAGAGGCTACGATGACGTAATTCGGGTGCACGAAGACTCTCATACGTTCCCAGGAATTGAGTGTTATTAGCAAACGAAATAATTTAATTTAAAATGAAACAATATTGTCAATTATAATGCCAGGGTACTGCTGCAATGTACTTGAAAGTACCATCTTATTCCAGCTCTAAAGTTTCACAAACTCTTTGCAATTTTATGGTTAAAATGCTTTAAATACATTGTGTCAATACGGTAATCACTTTATTCTAAGCGAGTTATCCTAAAAAATAGTCATTAGTTCTGCAATTATTTCATCTTATGGCAAGGGGCCTATTTGATTTTTAATCTGCTCTTCTTTTTAATAGGAATTTCCACTTAGAGCTGAGTTGAAGGAGGAATGTGGAAATGCCTAGGACACGATAGCCTTTCTCTAATTTCTAAACAAAACGAAGGCTCTTATATGCAATTTTTTATAAAAATTCACATTTATTGATATATTTAATACATATAGATTTTAGAAGAGTGAAACAAATGTATTTTGGATAAACAGTTGCACGTTAACCTCAGGTGTCTAAGTAACATATTAGGCCACAATGAATGTCAGGAAACAATTGTTTACGAGTATTTGTCAACGATATTTAGGCCGATAAAATATCTGAATATTATCATAAGACATTTTTAAATTCTCCAGAAGTAAAATAATACCTTTTATAATCAAAGCACATTAAATGTGTATATGTTACCTAAAACGTCTTATTTTTAATAATAAGAACCAGAACAATCCAAGTGACTAAAGCGGAGGAAAAAATAATCTGGGTTTGCACATAGTTCGGACGGATACTATCCACCTGCTGTGCCAAAGGTTCAGAATTTGATTCTTGGCTCGGAAGGCACAACTTTTCTGTAGTAAATTTTTTCCGTAATTTGTAGGTCATATGGTAATATGTTCCAAAGAAATGGCCGCCGATATGACAATTGTTAAAGGTTACAAAGAAGTATATATGTATGAAACAGTCTACTTCATTCAAGGTGCAAAGTTGAATGAACAGACCGCAACAACCAATCAGTATGGCAAAAGGTATACAAATAATAGATATTGCTAATGACAATCCTGAGAGGTAGTAATAATTAAAATAGCTCTCCTACCTGCAGAAACGAAATTCTGGGTCGGTGGATAATTTCAAAACATTTCATGCGTATCAATTGAAACATCTTGTCCTTCAATGACTGGAGTGGAGTTCGTTGCAAGACCGCTTCCATACAGTGGGCATTGATTCACATTTAACTTCGGGCAGTCAGAAACATCAGAATATCTACTAGTCAGTTTTCTTAGCTTTTGTTTACTGCCATAAACACCTCAGTTAAAATGCCCGTGAGACATGAGGGCCTGCCCCAAGTGTCCTATGAGAGCATGTGCGGCGGGCAACTGCACATGGAGTACGGCATGACATCCCGGCAGTGACAGAAACGAAAAACGACGCACGGCTCTGCCGAAGAGGAGGACGAGCCGACAATTTCGTCGGCACTTAGTCAAGCTGTCAACCCTAGGAAACTAGCGCACAACAAAATTATAACTAACACTAGCATTTAACATATGACTAACGGGTAATCCTGACTATCATTAAATTATAATGTAAATATACACTTTACTTATACTTGGTTGTGCTCAGGTTCCATGTTTCGCATGCAATGCATGATAGCTTAGTAGTTTCCGCATACTAACTGGGGGGTGCTAACGCATGCTTCAGGGCACAGGGACCTTCACACTATTGGCCATTAAGCCCTCACCTGTAATCAAGATTTCCCCTTCATTATAAAACAAAATAAAATGAAATAAAATGGACCATAAATCCATCCGTACATCATACATGCAACCATCTCATTCCGATAAGAGGGAATGATAGTGAATTAGACGTTTTTATCAAAAGTAGAAGCTATACTCCAATGTAGAACTCACATTGACCCCTCTCAACGTTCTGATTATAATAAATTGTATAATAAAAGGCAGATAATTTAAATTTTAATCAAGTATGTAGTTCCGATATAATTTTTGCTCTTTGTTTCGTATACATTGTCATTAGCACGAGAGTTAATACTCTACCCGTCGGACCCTTATGCTGCCATGACGATCCAGACACTTGAGATACGTCTTTCACATTTAGTACAACGCGTCACCAAGGCTGTATTGCCAATGAAGACGTGACGCAAACATACCGCAACAATAGGATAAACCTCAGGTAAGGCTTAACGGTCGCGCCTCTAGTTCCGTAAACTAAATATTTCCATTGGAAGCTTTGGTAAGCATGTGAAAATGTTTTCATTTTGTCTGACAGTTCGTTTCTATTTAAGCCATTTATTACCTTTGCAAAAGCATAAGAAGTCGATGTGCATTTCACTTCGTTTCGCCTATTCACTGCAAATAAAATAGTTCCTACAGAACTAAATAGCACTACCAAAATTTTACTGTAGTCTTTTACGGGTAGGCAGCTTTGGAGATGGTCCTATGTGATGCTGCCGCGTCGGGACTTCGCGCACTTTAACTGCTCTTTTTGGCATTTGGGTGGCGTTGCACTCATCTATTCCACCTTGTTGAATATATTCCATTCTATTCCATAGTCATCCATTCCGATGTTGAATCTCTTGTGCCTTGGCGGGTGCGCGGCGTACTCTGGCACCGAGATTATGAATTCCCAGGTCTCGTTAACTCTGTTGCTGCCAATGTCGATTAGATCGACGGTGCCGGCTTGGTGTTTACACACCAAACTCAAATGTGTCAGCCGCAGTGAAAACTGCCACGTATGGTAGAGCTAGCTTTTAGAATGATATTTAGTAAGACAAAAATTACTCAATTAAAAATAATGTAATTATAAAAGCATCTTAATAACTGAATTATGTTACATAAAATATACAAAAAATTAACTCACCAGTATCGAAAATTTTCGAGTGGTTTGCATCAGTAACATATATACTCTTCCTCTATTGTCGCTGTTTTCCAAAACCAGTTATAACAGCATACCGCGAATCTAAGAATTCTGTGCTTACATATATAAACATAAAAATAATTATAATAACCACACATGGGTTCAGAAATAAAAGTATAAAATATTAATTAAAAAGTGAAACCTTATTTCGCAAAGTTAAGCATTTCTAGCCACGTTCCTCACTGTCAGAGTATTTATATCAATATATACTCGTCCTAGTATGAAATTACCTTCTCATTATCTTTTTCTGGCACAAAAATATCGCGAGAATAACTTGCCACGTCCATTTTATATGTTATAAATAGAAGTAAACAGTATATGGTCAAACTATATAGGTGAGGATTGGAAATAGCTTCCTTCAAATAACAAAAGAAAATCATTTCAATGACCAAGTAAAACACCGCTAGAAAGAAGGTTTGCTCTTTCCATTTTCATAAACGGCATCCCTTTAGGATATTTCAAAAACAGGTTTACAGGCTCACAAACACTAAGTCGATTAGATCGACGATGGCAGTCTTCGCCATTATACTCCTTGGCCCAGGTTCCGTCACACCCGAGTACTCGCATATCATTCACTTCTCATACAATGACCTGTCTGTAGGCTCAGTGTGAAATCCCTTCTGTTTATAATCCACTCCAATCCAATCCAAAAGATTTTCGTATCCACAAGGTTTGTTTATATACAGCTTTTAGAAGCTCTTCTTGCAAGAGCTAATTTTTCTCTGCACTTCCTATGAAAATAGATAAACTTTGGCAGAAAAAGTTTCATTTCACATTTCGTTTAGGTATTTGTGCTGAATTTGACATTACATACACTTTCTATAACCTCACGAGAAACAACTGAATTTTATGATAGGGGAATTGTTAAAGGGTCAGATTTATAATTTGCTATCGAAGTGTTCGGAAGATAAATAAATAATTGCAATAAATAATTTAATATATTAGAATCAATACATACGAATAATAAAATATGCATGAGTTACACTCATTAGCTGAGCAATGTAAATGTTATGACGTAACACTGGCGATTAGTTCATTGCGACTCAGGTAATCAGGATTCCAGTGAATTCAGTGGACCACAAAACCATTAACTTAATTACCAGATTTCCGGAAAGACAACGGTAAAGAAATTTTGAAAATTAGAAAGGGAAATTCTTAGAATTGAAGGCATTCCTCCTATTTCATTATCATTGTCATTATCATTGTCATAATAAACATTATTACTACTGTGGAAACGTAGAGTCAGTATGAAAAATTCAATGCCATAGCCGGGATTTGGACCACGGATCTTCTGGTTTCCGTCCAGCCACTCTACCATTGAGCTACTATGGCCAACGTGCCGATAGCTGGCCATAGTAGCTCAATGGTAGAGTGGCTGGACGGAAACCAGAAGATCCGTGGTCCAAATCCCGGCTATGGCATTGAATTTTTCATACTGACTCTACGTTTCCACAATTTAGCCTACACACGGCCAGTGTGAAAAAACAATTAATTTCCAATATTACTATTGTTATTATTTATTATTATTTCTACTAAAAGAGTTATTTTAATCCATAAAATCAGCATATTTCAACAGCTGATAGATGCAATTCGATACTTTTCATTTCGAGCGTAAATTTTCAGAGACAGTTTGGTGCTTCAAAATCAACAGTCGCAGGTCATTCCAAATAGGTCATTATTAGCCTCCATAATACTTCTATTGTGAACTTAACTGATGATGTTTATCCTCAAACACGCTCACGCATACGTAAAAGAAAGGTGTCCGAGTTCACCACTGCACCAACTGGTAGTACAAGTATACGTCAGAGAACAATATTGAAGTTTGCGTCTGAAGGTGTAACACATACACATATTGAATTCAATTAACAGCACTTTAAAATACTGAAAGATCCGGACTAATAATTGTGAATAAATTGAAAATGTCAATTTGGAAATGTGAATTTGTAATAAATTATGCTTTTGAACAGTTTCACATTTTTTGCAATTACTATGATTTTTCTACTTTCATAGCTTATTAATTTTTTTCAAAAATTATTCTGAATGGAGTGGATTTCAGAGCAATATCCATAATATTCAAAGATAAATTTTACTTTCCATTTAAATCTCTTCAATAAATAGCGTTTTAATCCTAATTGTTAAAGCCATTTTCATAAAGAAGCTTTCTGTGTAAAAGCTAGTTTGAGTTGGAGGAATTCTCCTGAAAATGAGCATGTGACATCTGTGTAAGGCACTGAAATTGCAAATTTGCTACAGATATGATTTCTCCTTTCGGGTTAAGCTGTTCACACGCACGCACCCAGCCACACATACCTACATACATATACGAGGTGAAATCTCGACCTATAATTTTAATGTGAAACACAGTACATCTACTTGCTATAGGTATGTCTTATATAAGTCATACAGCTGAGGGGAACACCTAGTACACGGCAAGATAAGCAGATTTATTGTGGCTGCTGAATCAGGAAGATGTTACGGAAACAAGGAGATGGCTAGCCACAAAGACGTGCGGAAGCCCTTAAATCCAGTCTATCTCTACTGCCAGAACTACCTAGAGTGATGAACGACCCGACGTTTGAGCAGCCCTCTGTGTCTACGTGAAGTACTATTTCGCTTAAGCAAACATCCGCGTCAAATATCTGTCACCGCCTTACACCACGAAACCTAGAGGTACACCTGAAAGATGCTAAGAAAACGGAAAGAAAAGGAATGGAAAACTGTCAAACTCCGGACCACCCCAATGAGAGCATCACACTTTACAGCGGAGACAATTATTGAAAGTAACAATAGGCAAAAATGTAGTAAAGTATACCAGGAATCGTCTCCCTAGTGAAGATCGTTTTTCCTAACTTGATAAAAAACTAACTTTAAATTTATTATTTTGGGCACAAAAAACGGGTTACACCTGTAGCTCAAATAATTTCATTGCTACATTAGTAAAGTACATGGCACACTCGTAATAATGGTTAGATGGTTTCCCACACTCGTATAGAATACAATGAGCGATGTAGTATGTATCCTATGCATAACAATCCTATTGTGAATCGTGAAAACGACAGGTCCTTCCCCTCCCCATGTCCATTCACAAAGAGTTCAAACAAAACGAGCAGACAATACGTCCCATCTGTTATTATACACATGAGGAAACACAGTAGCCATAAAATGCAACATATTAACATAATACGTGATGTAGTAATGTGTATCTTTTTAACCACCATTTAAAACGCCTTTCCCCGTCTCCCTCTCTAAATATTTTGATACCTTGCAATACGATAAATAGTAGCAATTTAGTGTAAGATAACCAAATACTAATTCATAACATTTTCACATTTTTTCGATCATTAACCGTTTATTCTAAATTCTCTGTTTAATGGTTTTGTAAGTGTAATTTGTGTCTGCACATCATTTCTGTTCACATGTACACATTGGTCATGTGTTGTTCCATTCCAAGTTAGGCTCAAGATAGTTTTCTGTGATAAAAAAGGGTCCGTGATAAAGAAGGTCCTTCGATCGCTCGCGAGACTGGACTGCAGTTAATGAACTGGCTCTGTACGTCGACGACAACGGCGATGATGACGATGATGACGATTATAATAAAACCAAACGTACGTTGGTCCGAGTCACAGAAATATCATGCGGAAAGCTGCTTGTGGAATTTAGTTATATATCCGGCGCTACGACAATCAGTAATCATTGTTAAACTTATTTTGGAAATACATGTTCTTTTATTGACTTAAGTATCGCCCACTAAGCCTCTCACTTCTGACATTCTAAGAATATTCTAAGAATGACAAATTCTTATAGTTCTTAAAGTTGAGGCCTATGAAACTATACTGTTACTATAAAACTTGTCAAATTCTAATTTTGCTAAGTTATGTTTCTTTACAACATTCAAAACCTTAATAAACATTCCCTGGGATCTGACTCTTGATTGAATAATAGGTCAAAGTTTAAACAACCCTATTTTTCTTTTAAATTATAAACATTTCATAATATCCTAAACGTTTTGACATGACCTTTATTTAAGTTGGACGATAATTTAAACAAGTAATCATTTTGAAATGTAAGTTTCAATCTGAACGTAATTCGCTTTGATAAGTTATTCCTGAATATCTGAATAATTCTGCACATCTGGAAGAAAGGACTCCAGCATCATCTGGTTTTGTCATGAGTGCTTTTATATTGGCTGCATTGTCTAAATAAATACGCTGAATATTTTTTGTTACCTCTACAAAATCTGCGTAAAATGTGTCAATGTTTCTCTTCATTCTGCACTTCTTTTGCTTTTAAGTTAATAAAAAATGACATAAATAAAGATCTTCTTAGGAAGCGATGTACTACAAATAATACGGTGTCCTAGTCTAGTATAGGCAAGATGTTTCTGGACCATCAAAAGGTTTGAAACTTAAGTTTTCTTCCTGGCTTATTCTAAAAAAATTAAGGAAGTTCTTCTGCATTTTGTACTGCATATTTGGTACCATAATTATTGTACTACTTTTGATTTTTGACAATTAATTAGGATGCATTTCTTAAAGATAAATTAGTAGGGAAATAATCCGACCTGAAGCTTTCACACGGCTTTCTCTACAATTGTTGTACGAACTATTTCCCAAACTCTTATATCTCTATCTACTTCATGGTAATCAAGAAAACATCGTTTTATTGCTAATTTTCTTGTAGGTGGAAAGTAAACATGGGTACGGGGACCAGAAATTGTGTTAGGCTATCAAAATGACAGTTGCGCTATTCATCTGTTGAGTCTATGGACCTTCTGGCTCATACATCAGTTAAGTCTCTGGATTCTCGAGTTGTGGATCAGTAGCGTATATAAGGATAATACTGGTAATCCCAGTATTTTTAATTTGTGAACAAAGAACACTTCCGTTTCCCATTTTGCAGACATGTGTTCGTCTGTAACGAGTTTAATTTAAAGCCCACAAATGGCTTAAATTTTGTTGTGTTTAGTTAGTAGAGTTTTGTATGGTTGAAACAGTGTGGCCCTTTCACCACAAGAGGATGGTACTGTTATTATTAAGATGCTGGCCGTAAAATATAACTAGAGTTGTTCTGGTTGAAGCCTGAATGATGATTCCAAATAAAATCCAATTTTGTTAAATGCTATGTGAAGCAACAAGGTGCTTACAAAATAAAACTTCATTTCCCCTTCTTTCCTGTGTAAATGGTGTAGCTCTATTAGTCGGTAACTTTTAGTATATTTTGCTTTGTATTTGCTCAAAACTTGTTTAAAATGGTAAATGTAGAGATGAGCAGTGTAAAGTAAACTATTTAGTTTTGAATGAAATGACTCACAGCCATTTTAGTTCTCATTATAACTGCTGGAAATTTTGTCCACACTGTTGGAGCTAAAGTGGATTCGTGACTTATCCTATACATTTTACAGATGTAGTACGGAAACTGTTCCACACGATGATCTTATGCCTAAGAAGCCATTAAGTCATCTGTGAATATGTCTTCGGTAATTGTGGAGTCCATAAAATGCAAATCCACAAACTTTATCAATTACCCACCAACTTCACAATGTTTGTGTGGTATTCTTTTACCAGTTCGAGACTGTATCTCGCACAGCCAACAAGTTCTCAGATGAAAACATTTTATTTCCGACCAGAGACAAATTATTTTTATTGCAAGATGAGCAAGAATTACAAAATCTATGCATCCTTGCGAGGGGAAGGATTGAATTTACCACAGGCATTGTTTATATATTGTCGCGGCGACGCGCACAAAAGGCTCGGCGCGGAGATAATGGACGGATAGTGTATCACGGAGATAAACAACTTGCCTAAGCAGATAAACATAGCGCGGAGATAAAAGGTATGCCAAAACAGATAAAGTGAGGTAAATGAAACATTCTAGTGATATCTTGATTGACAAGAAAACAGTCGATTTCTTGTTTGTAACACAATGTTCCAGAAATGTTTGGTGATAACAGTAGTGGTATATAAGAGGCGACATGCCAGCGGAGTAGTGGTAAACAGTTGTAAACAGAGATGTAATGAGAGGGTGTAATCAGTACTGAATTGTGTGAACTCAACGACCTTAGAAGATTGTACATGTGTGTTATGTAATCCTGCAGGTGTACCAAGTGTATTTCTACGCAAATAAATAACATTTGGAATTTGTGCAACTCGGACTTTTAATTCTACGAACCCACAAAGTCACAATATGTACGAGCTTTGTTCTAAATTTTCCTCATTTTCTCAAGAACCAGGACGAAAGAATCATATATATATATATATATATATATATATGTGTGTGTGTGTGTGTGTGTGTGTGTGTAATATGTATATATAAACTAATGTGCTCGTATATATTCCAAACGACAAATGGCCCTTAGAATATTGTCTTTAGAAAATATCACTATATTGGTTTCTTTACATAATAAACATGATTCACCTCTATTTGTGGTTATTGACAAGGAACCAATCACTTGGCCTCTGAAATGACTGGGCTAACTTTAGTAGCCATAATGGCCATGCACGATCAATACTTTGTTTCATTAATGTTGCATTATTACTGGTCAAATTCAATGAATCTCTGATTTAAAGTTCAGCATGCGTTTATTTTGAATGAACTTCCCTTTAAATATTGCAAAGCCTTGGGTTAAAGTGCAGCATGCGTTTATTTTGATTGAATCTTCCTTTACATTTTGAAATGCTTTGGTTTAAAGTTCAGCATGCGTTTATTTTGCCTCAACCTTCCTTTATATTTTGGATAGCTTGCCTTTTATGCTCATTACTAACTTTAAATCTGCTTATTAAAATTTGGTCGCGACTGTTATGATTATACAATATATAATATATAGGTTTACTCTAACATTATGAAGGACCTAGAAGCAGATATTTTCATTTCCAGATAGAATAATCGAAAATGATTTGAAGTTTCTCTAAATCAATCCATAATTAAGAATGAAGAATTGCTTACACTGGAATTCGAACTTGAATTCAATAACATTTCCGTCATTTTATAAAAAATAATGGCTGTTTTATTGATGTAATTACTTCTGAAATGCAGTAACAGCAGACGACCCAATGCATTATTAGCATAATACTGCAGAAAGGTGTTTTATATACCACAGTGTACGATGGAACTGAGAATTTTCTGGTAACAGAAGTTGATTATATTGCATTCCGTAAGAGTATATGCTTGCTCATGCTCCTGGATACGATAAGATTTTCTATATTTTACAGGACGTAAATGTACTCAATATTGCATATTCGGCTGGTTCATGACTTAAAGTTAGAGGACGTAAAATTTATAAAAAGATAAAAAAAAAAAAAAAAAAAAAAAAAAAAAAAAAGGCATGGAGCTGATTACTACCACGTTGAGTTTCTGTCCTCATTTTCACATGTTGAGCTTAAAAAGTGAGTTGAAAAAGCAAGATTACAGCAATGAGTTCCTTAATCTTCAAGGAAGATTACCAGAAAGCTACTGCTAAATTTCATACACATAAATATGTAGTAGAACCGAATAAATTGTAAGTTATTATAAGTTTATTTTTTGAAATTTGAAAGTAAATTTCTTAAATAAACCAAAGTTTATTTTATCTGTATACATATATATTATTTATATTAACTCTCTTCCGCAATGGATCGAGACGACTCTATGTTAATTTATGCGGTTCGCATTCGGGACGTTCCGGATTCGAACCCTAGTGGCTGCCCACCTTGATATGGGGGTCTCCACAGTTTTTCCCTGATCGTCAAGGTCAGGGTAGGTAGCCCTCCATCCATAAAGTTCGTGCATTCAAAGTAAGCTAAGCTTAGAAGCGAGTCCCATTCAGCTCTCTGGAAGTGGTAGGGCGTATGATGTTTGTGCTTTGCTCTAAAGGGATTGGGGAAGCCCTATGTAATCTAAATCATCGCCTGCTTTGCTCGTGTAAGGAAAAATAATAATCTCACGTGTTAATTTCTGTTTAAGCATGCATTGTCACACGTCACCAGCTAATAGACTTGTCCGCATCCCACAACGAAACAAGGCTTTTTAGGGGGTTGGCTTTGAGGAAGAACTCATTTGGCCATCCAAGGGATATGTTTTCTCTAGTTGTACACGTACACACAAGACACAGACACATACACAATACACCCCTGCCCAGGGTGAGACTCAAAACCGCGTACTTCTACGCGATGGAACGCTAGTCATATGCTCTAACGACCATGGCTACCAGGGCCGGCGACACAAAATTTGGTCCCGTACAGTACTTAACTCGTCTGTAACCAACAACACACTGACTTTGCGCAACCAGTTTTGCACATGTGACGGTGGATGGCTCGCCTACTAGAATCGTCAGCATTGCCAGGGACTTTATGGAACTACGGCTAGTATACAGGACAACTCCAGATATGTGTCGGTTCATGGTGGCACTCACTGAGGCTTGAGATTTGAAACTTCTCGCCTCTGTAAGTGGGAGTACGTACGAGTCTTCAACGCTGGTCAAGGTATCTTTAGCATCCGCTGAAGGGAAACTTCATCTGCTTACTATTGTTACGAACTGTAGTTTTGGTGACTAGAGGGAATAGCTAAGTTGGAGTTTAGGATGGTGGAGCAATAATAAAGGTTTGACTTAACAATAACAATTTAATGATGGATTTGTAACTGATTACAATGTGCCGATGTTTGGTTTACAAAAAGGAGGGCTTCGTAAGAGAAATACTCACAGCATTATTATGACTTAGTTGGATGTGTCAGGAATGAATGAGCGAGTGGTCACATGCCAAACAGAGAGCGAGTCCCCGAGTCGAACCTCGCGTCCATTATATACTTTGAAGCACTTTCGGAAACGCTTTGCAACTTGGCGACGGCAATACCAAATACATCCTGCCATCGTCATAATTTGGAATTTAAGTACCAATCATAGAGCGCATTTGCATTGTTCCACAATATCCCGTACAACGTGAGCAGGAGCAAAAGTTTCAGTGCCTTGTGTAACTCTGCACGTACACCAGGGGAAGCTGATGTCATAGTAACTTCCATAGGATTTGCCATAGAGAAATGAGACCGCATTCTTCCAGTTATTTACGCAATTTAACATAGCTTTTTTACTTTAAGGAACTGTTAAATGTAGTTGCAGCTAAATCTTGAGTGTCCAATTAAAATATACTCAAAATACCATAACTCCGCAGTGCTCGCCAATCACGCATGTGACACTGTTCAAAATATAAGTAGGAATAACCAGATAACTACAAAGTTAATCACAACATTGTTTTAGATATTCTTTTCTGAAGAATTTAAAAAGAAAATGGAGAGGTTTTCTTTTGAAGCTGGTCTTACATAACTTTAGCATCTCCCAGAAAACACTAAATTCATTTGGAATGAATAGAATTACGACAGCTGCATAAGGAGAGAAACAAAAGCAATCTGACTGATTTAAGGCATAAAAAGGGAAAACTCCTATGCCTGTTCCCTAGTTTTGGTAAATGAATTCCCAACTGTAAATGCTACCTGTTCCATTCACAATGGCTACATATCCACTAAAAGCTAATATTTTTCACAAAAAAAAAACAACTACGATTTCTTTCAAAACCATACATCGTTACTTTTACATCTAGTGGAACTGTGGTGTATATATACATGTACCGCATATATATACCGCAGTTAAACTAGAAGTAAAAGTAACTTTAATGTCAAGATCAGCATTTTACAGGGGTGTTTGTTTTGAAAATCTTCCCTTCACATGGAACATTCTTACAGGATTTTGATTTCCCCAAAAAATAGTTCTAATGATTTTGATTAAAATGCCATGACTAATTAGCCAAATTTAACGAAAAATTAAATTTAAATCTTGAATTTTATGGGAATAACCTCTGAAGTCCTCTTCACTGAAGGATGCTGCATAACTACTGAACCGTATTTTTCCTGCACAAAAATTTAGGTGTCACAGAACACATTCAGAACTGTCAAATTTTCCTGAGGTTATATTTTCTATATATCCTTGCTATTTGTTTGGAATGTTCAATAGTTATTCTAAAATGTGAAGCCCTTAATAGTATTTTCCTCCTGGCCATGCATAGAGAATGAAATTCTAAAGCCATCACAAAGTGACCTGCTCCTCAAGGTTCTGAATTACTTAAGCTTACTTTATTGTGTGTTTTCATTCTATTAACAATAAAATGTGTAATAAAAACAATGCCAAAATATTTACCTTATTTAATTGGATGTGTATTAAACAATAAGCTTTTCATGAACACGTACTTTGTTGAAAACGTCATATGAATGTTAAATCGGGATTTATTTTTCCTTTGATATTTAACCCTTCGGTAGTGTCACCTGGTTTCACAGACCGACTCCTCCAACATTGCTGATAAGTTTTCTCACCAATATAATGAGGGAGCTTTCTACCTTCTACCAGCCTCACTCACCATGATCTACATCCCATGATTTAAGTAGCGACTGTCATATAGACTGCACGGCGTGTTTCGGTCCCTTAGACCGACCACACGATGCTTGTAGTGCAAAAATATTGTTAGAATGCTCCACTTGTTTTACTCAAAATGCACCATCTAAAAATATTATTCACCGAAAATTTCTCTCGGAGTTAGCCTTAGGAGAAATTATCTTCTCGCTAGAACAAGTACAGCAAACATACCATGACTTCTGAGTGAGAGAATGTCTGATATGTTCAAACTAGATCAGCGACTGCAACAATACAGAGCTCCAGACCGTACCACTGGCAGATGCTGAACATGCACATCAAAAACAAATTAGGAAGAAAATATATCACTGAAAAAAGTGTAAAAAATACATTTGTCTTGAGCATATTAAAGTTTTGTGCAAGTACTGCAAATAGATGTATGGATGAGAATCTGTAATTATAGAAATAACGTTTTATATCTTTTCCTAACTTATAATATTTATTATATCATAATCTGATGTATACTATGTTCAAATGTGCAAAAGTGTTGCTTGAAGGTATGACGTTTTGCATGCATTTACTGTATATTAATTATTTGAACAAAGAGTTTTGTAATATAACTTTTTAATGTATCCTTACTTTCATATTTAATGTTATACAATCAGTAACAGAATTCTAATTAAGCATTAATGAAGAGCATATGCATTCTTATTTGGACTAATAAGACCAATATATACTAAAAATACTCACCACTCTTTTTACGTAATGCTATTTGTAATTATTCAATTGTTTACTACATTGATCTCGGAGATCGGCCTCACTAAACCTGCATCTTAAGTCACCACATTGATGAAGATATAATTTTGATATATGGAACAAAATGTTAAAATGTCATGCTGTTAATGTTAGTCAGGTGCCAAAATTCATAACCATTTTCATAGTAGGTAGGTAATATTAGCATTGCCAACATCAACTCTATCCTGCGGTTTCTGACCATATAGCCGACAGCACATACCACCTCTTCAGCTATATACGAGGTAGCATTCCATGGCATTACAGCTGCCTCGTAACCGACCAACCAACAGACCTTGTTTTCTCTTTCCACATTCTTCCCCTTTATTGTGTGCTTTAGCCCCAAGTACTGAGAGGCTCATAACAACTTTTCTGTAGAGAAAAGCCAAGGTATTCCCTCCGAACCGAAATTAAACAAGAAAGGAATTGAATTTCGTCCGTTTCTCCTTCTCACTCAACTTTTCGCTTCCCAGCATCGCAGGCGCAAGAATTAGGATCAGAACCCATTGTACTGACGTCTTTCCCATTTGCAGAGCTTGTTGGTTACTGGGTCACAACAAATCCTAAAGGAGATGTAACTTTAGGATTTGTTATCTCATCTGCATTCAAACACATTGGCGCAAGAAGGTGACATATCTAATATTGCTTATTTATTTCTACTTTTTCGAAAATAAAAACGGAAGGAATTTCAAAACATGAATATAAAACCTCTCAGCTGAACTTGTGACACAAAGAAAATTGAAATGTCTTCCGACGTCGTAAAACTGCGATAGTTATTTGCAAAATCCGGTCTTAGATGACCTAAAAATATATTAATAATGATCAAAAATGACGTTTTTAAAAAGTTATACAAATGAATATTTCGGTAACTCATCCAAATTACTGTACATAACTTTATTGTAATACATAGCAGAAAATTAAGTACAAGAATACGGTGGGGTATTTTAAAAAGTAATTAAAATATATTTATACTCATATTATTGTTATAACACTCTGTAATTACAATTAATAACGTAGTTTTTGTAGTAGCATGAACAGCAAAATTAACTATGTATTCAAATTTTGTAAAATTCATAGCGAATGCAGAGGACTTGACGACATCAGGGTAGAATAGTTACCAGATTGTAGACACTGGGACTAAAGAATGCACAACGTTACTCTTATTTATAAGTTGAATAGTTTTTCTTAAGACTGTAAAGTTAACCTTATGCAAAACGTGTATCATATCTAAATTATGTTGAGCAATCACAGAAAGAACAGTGTTCATAGTCAACAATACTGAGAAAAGAGGAAACCACTCGACCTTGGATAGAGATCCAAAAGCGATATGCACCAGAAAACTGTACTAATGGTGTTACTTCATGGTAAATTCTCCTAAGTGTTCAAATTACAAACTTTCAAATGAGTATTTCTTTTGTTTACGTCCTCCACCGTTAAGTCATATCGGATATTAATGAAATTGGCAAAATGATGCTCAAATGAGGCCACATCCGACAGAGCTTAGAGTTGCTATTCATCTTTCAGGATAAGTGAAAACCGCGAAAAAATACCTTGATAACTCACCCTGACCAAGATTTGATCTGGGAATTTGACACCTTGAATGTGAGACAAATACGCTACCTCTGAAACTACAGAGCCGTGCATTTAAATGAGTATTCCATAGTGGCTATAGTTATGTTATTGTCGTTAATAGGAGTATCTTCGGCAAAACTGATTTTCTCTCTGTCTCTCTCTGTCTGTCTCTCTCTCTCTCTCTCTCTCTCTCTCTCTCTCTCTCTCTCTCTCTCTCTCTCTCTCTCTCTCTCTCTCTCTCTCTCTCTCTCCCCACCTCTGTCTAAATGCGCACACATTTTTTCTTCATGAAGAGGCGTATTCGGTTAAACGGCTGATAATGAAATTAAAGCTGTTTAAAGCTGTTCCGTGGAATTCGGTGATTTTCACTAACGGCTCAATTCTAACTGGTAATTGGAACACATTAAGCGCCAATAAACAGTATTTCTGAAATTAACAAACTTCCATTATGATTGGATAACTCATGTAATATCTTGGAGATAAGTTCGTTACCGCAATACTGTACTCAGATGATTAACTTGCATAATTGTTGGTCAATTTATATCTGTCATTAATCATAATCATACTGTTTTACTCCTATTTGCATTTTCGACGCTCGACTAAGAGGTTAATTTTGATAGAGATGGAAATTAGACATGAAAAACTGAGACATAATTGTGCGATAATCCAAAGCGGTGGGTTACCCCATTTCCAGCGCTCTACATAAGAACGTAATAATCTGTACGTGCAGATGGATGGTAGGATCTGGGTTCCCCAATTTCTTCCCTTCTTAGCGAGTTAATATTTTATATATTGCAGTGTGTGCAAGTCAGCGCACACGTGACAAAAACAAATCTGATTTCATAATATTTTGGTACAATCCTCATGTGCATGAAAATCGTCACTATTTCTTATCTTATAGCTTTCTTTTGCGTCTTCACAATAATTTCCCGTAACAAAATAATAGATTTTCCAAATATTTGATCGGGCTGTTTTTCCATTAAGCACAATTTGGAAAAGCCAAGCTACTTTTTTTTCCAGGGAGTGATTCTGCAGAACTTGCGCCACGCTTTTCAGGTCTGGTTAAGTTTAAAACAATAACATTTTATACAACGTTCACCTGCGATATTAATGGATTTACTTATGAGTACTTTTTATTTTTGAGTACCACTGTTTCACCAGCATATTAATTACTTTGAAGCAAGAACAAAGCAACTGTAATCTATTTTACTTTGTTTGCTGTTGAAGGGTCTCAATGATTAAAGCCCATCAACTACACTTTAATTTGCTGTTTTCCTTCATCTATTCATATTTTGGCAACGTTTTACTTTTTCTATTACTTGCCTATATTAGAAAGAGTTGCATTCCATTCAAGGATTTGATACTAAGAAGCTTACTGAACTTTTTTTAGAGAAAGAAAAGTATTTATAGAAAATGTTGCATGAGACGGAGAGAGAGAAAGCAGTATAATCAAACATATGGTATAAAATTTGATATTTAAATTCAGCGGTATAAAGGATGTGACAAGAATATTTTCAAGAAAACGCCCGGAATACCAATCTACCTTTTACAAGGAAAAACGTTCGTGTTCTATATTCAAATATTCTATATTCTCAAAAAGTGGCATACGATTTTAATTAAAATGCTATTTTATTTTTCAGATATTTGCATACTAATATACAAATCCTGAATTTTCAGGTAAGTCGTCTTCGTTCTGGACGATTTTTCTAAACAGACAAACTGTGAAATATCACTCCCGCAGCGCTATATAACGGCGCACCTGCCTTCGGTGCGGGAAATCCGGATTCAAACCCATTTACCGCTGAAAGCTAGGAATGTACTGAACCTCATGATGCCAATTGGGAAAGCTATCGTTCGTAAAAGTTCAAGTACTTACGGTCGGGGTTGTCGACGCGTTAGTTTAGACCACCATTAGGTCAATTAACCCTTTCATGGGCCATTTTAATTTATGAATGCGGCATGAATACAATTGTATGCATAACGATAGTTTATGGATGTAGTTTACATAAACAATTTTATACATTTTTATTTTCAGTATTTTCAAAAATTTAAGTGGGAAGTATACTTCTCAGGGCCCATATGAAAGTAAGTAATATGCAAGGGAAAAGTCTAAGATTACATCAAACATTTGCAGACTGTGCATATCATCTGTGCATTAAGTATTTTATAATAATAGAACTACAAAAAATAAAAGAATACACATTTTGGTATAATCTAAATTGAACTCCTCCATATTTCTCTCCTGTAGCTTTTTCCATCAGTTACTTTCCATGGAACCTTCTAAAGCAAGGATTGACTCATTGCAAGCTTTGCATTGCCTCTTTTATCACCTTTGAAGCATTATAGCTGAACCAAAACACTAAAACCAATTACATATTTAGTATAAATGACTTTTTTGTGAAACTAGCAGACATGGCCATGCACCAATTGTTCTGTTCTGTCATTTTCTTTTACTTTATGATCTCAGAGAAGTGACACTAGGAAGCGCTCAATTTTTTCCTTGTTTTGTTGAACCCTCCGTTAAATGCCTGCATAGACTGCACGTGGCCAGCAGCATTCCCACGGCCCTTCTAACATAACAAAGAAAGTGGGAAGCATACTTCCCATGGCCTCACAAAGGGTTATGAAATTAATTATTGATTTAAATATTTTATTACTAGTTTGAATATTTGTATACTATACTTTCCCCAAAGGTAAGTCACTATTTTGGTTTTTTATGTTCTTTTTTATTTAACGTATTCACAAAAAAGGAGTAGAACTTCAAAGCCGCTGTAAAATATTTAGATATCCTTTCTCCTTAATGTATTCCATTTACATCTAAAACAAAGTGTATAATGAAGGTTTATCTGTGTTAAAGCGCAGTTGGAAAAATAAGATTTTAAAGTATAGTTTGCAAAGAAGAGAAAAAATTACATGAATGCAACACCAGAGTTTTGTAGCTCTAATAATAAATCTGCATTCGTGGTTTTGAGGTCATTCCTTACAAAATAAAATAAACATTTTCTTCTAAGGAACATTCTACTGACACTTTCTTTCTTCTTTCTCCTGTATCTTTAACTTCTTAACGTACGATCTGTCTTAATCCATTTCCTTACCTGTCAGTCCATCTCTTCTGCGGCTTATAAGCGTCAAGTTATTTTCGTCCAATTTTATCTCAATTACAGGGGCCGTGACTTCTCTGGCCAACATTGCAGTTTTATACATGTTATTTGCAGAATTTTGTCAGTCTTGATAAAATGGATGGTTACTACTTCCTCCTATTTATAAAACATGACTTCATTGGTATTGTGTATATAGTTAAGTTAGTTGTGATTTTAAGAACGAAACATGAAATGTATCTCCGTAGAATTGCTCTAGTTGCAATGCCCTAGTTGAGATGATCTAGTTTTAAGTACTTATACATTAAATAATTATATTATTTCATTTATATGACTTTTTTCTATTGAAACCTTACAAAATATTATTGCAGATATGTACTTATTGTTCTTGTGAATCGAAGTAAACGTTCATTACACACTTTCCATTTCCCTGGAGGTACGAGAATTTTAAGCGATAGTCAGATTCCTAAAAATCGCTATGTGAAGAATATCAAATCCCATACTCAACAAAAATAAAAATAGTGATTTACTACTTTTAAATAAAGTCAACAACAAAGAACATCCGGAAAATAATTCCAAGAAACAGTTATTTAATACAAATCATAAATTTTAATGAAATCTGCACTTTTTGTGTAATAAGATTTTGTTCATCAGTTACACGAAATGCCTAATTTAAAATGAGAATGACTACCTGGCTGCTCCCCAGAAATACAAATATATATTTTATTGCACGTAAATACAAAATATACGCAATATACTCTTCAGCAAAATCTTTAGACCATTTCTGAGAACATTAACACTTTCGAAAAAGTTTCTCAGGAAATACTCAGTGGAGTGGCTTAAGCGGTTTCGTTTGTGGCCTAAATCCGGGAGGTCCGGGTTCGTTTCCCGTGGCTCACATGCCTGACCCATGTGTTTTTCCGGGTTTTTTTCTCGGATCCCAAGCGAATGTTGGGTAGTTCAATTACATCCCACGAATTTTCCGTCACTCCATTTCATCTCCCTTATCATTTCACATCATCTCTCAACTGGTGGTCTCTTTTAGGGTAGAAGTGTCGGCGGGTGTCTCGGCGTTGCATGGTAGGATGATATGCTTTGGATAAAACTTCCTCCACCGGTAGGATGATCTCCCTGTCCCAACCGAGTATGGTGTGGCCGTTCCCACAGAAGTTTGGGATGCCGGTTGTACTGGCCTGCCGGGGAGTTTACAAATGGTTAATTGTAGCTCCTGTAAAGTGACCTCTGAACTGTTGTGGTTACTTGGGACAGCCACCCTTTGCCTCCTCTCACCTCATGTTCCCCACGAGGGTGCCCAACTTGGAGGCACGGGTAAAATAGAACAAGTTTGGACCTCCAAGCCGAATCCCCTCATTCTTGTCCAGTTCAGTCCCAGCAAATGGTAGTTTTCGATAGGCAATTTGTTGAATACATTCCAGTTAAATTTTCGGAAAATGTTCAGCTTAAATACGGAAACTGGAAATTAATTTTGATGCATTTTGGGAGAAAAAAACTTTTTATTCAGCAGCTGCAAGCTAAAGTGGAAAATAATATTCCTTCATTTTCAGAAAAATGTACTCCTCTCTTGATTGCCAATATAACTTTCGCTAGTTACCTATCTAAATACAGAAGATTGCATTCCATCCAAAAATTCAATATCGAGTCCGTTCTGCTGGAAAATGTTATTTCCTGAAAATTCATTCATCTCAGAAGAAGCTAGTTTCGCAGCATGATAATATAGGATCCTCCCATAACCGTCTTTTCGTAAAAAAAAAAAAAAAAAAAAAAAAAAAAAAAAAAAAAAAAAAAAAAAAAAAAAACTCTCTAAGTCTTTATCAAGGACACGGCTCAAAAATACGGCTCTTTGGGGCTATCCCGCACACGTTCCAGAGCCCCGTATCTAAACGTTGTCTGTCTATTTCTTTAATTTACGTCCTCCAACGTCGAATCACATCGAACGATTAATGAAATATGTGAAATGATACTCAAATAAGCCCAGGGTACACAGTGCTTAGAGTTACCAACATTCGTTTTTCAGAATAACGAAAATTCATGGACAAAAAGTTATTCAGGTAACTCGCCCCGATGAGATTCGAACTCGGGAACTCTTGAACGCGAGGCAACGTTTTATCTATCGATTTTCACATTTAGATTTAACATAACTTCGTCAAAAAAGTTACACCAGGCATAAAACATTCATCTTTTATGTTTCGGAGCATACGGTCACAAATTTCTACACGCTTTGACTTATCATTTGCGAGAATGTACATTAATCATTGTCTCAGTACACGTCTGAGAGATGTTTGTGATAGAATTGTGTTTCTCTTACTTGCTCTATGAGATGATTTTTTTGAGCTACGTGGAAAGGCCCCTCGAATGCGCTCCACGTTCTCTTCCAATACATGTGATCTGCTTGAGTTTCCGTATCTTCAATCTGTTTATTTCAACGAAAAGAGGCTGTTACTCGTGAAGGTTCAACGCCGAAATGCAGTTGCATCGCTTTTACTGAAATCGCGAAAGAAAAAATCCTGTGTTGAATAGTAGTCATTGTTGTATTGTTATGAGAAATACTTTAACTTTTAATTGTTTATGTCTTAGGTACCATTACTTTTAAGCATTGCACAGAAATAATAGTATCATGATAACTTTAAAATGCATACTTGTAAACATATCTGCGCAAGTTTCAGTTAAAGCATTATGTTGCCTAGCCTAAGGTACTAAATATCATGAAAATTGAAACAGCCCTCGTTCTTCTAAAATTGCAATAATTGTTTCATTATTACATTTTGGAGAAATGTATTCAATGTTATGAAGAGTCAGTTATCGGAGCAAATCTGAAACTGCTGTAACATGTACCATTCTTCATTTTCTTAAAGGAGAGCTAAAAATGCATTAGAGGTTTTGTGGAAAAATCTAGGACATCCCAGATTAATTTCATAATGTAAAATACTTCTAGAGCAATATCGTACTTGCCATTTTTTTTTTTTTTTTTTTTTTGTAATTTACGTCCTCCAACGTTGTCATATCGGACGATGAATGGAACGGATGAAATGATGCTCAAATGAGTCCGGGGTACATGGAACTTAGAGTTACCCGACATTCGTCTTACAGGATAAGGAAAAACCCCGGAAAAAACCTTATCCAGGTAACTCACCCTGACCGAGATTCGAACTCGGGACCTCTTGAACGTGAGGCCGACATGCTACCACCACGCTACCAAGGCGGGCTTGCCAGATTTTGTGAAGGAATTGTGCTCTCTGTGGAACATTGCATAGGATTGCAACAATTCCTAAGAGTTTGTAACCAGTCTGTCGAGAGGAAGATAAGTTTTCACAGTAGGGATACAACACAGAATTACCTTCTTTTTTAGTTTTTATTTTTTTTTAATTTGCTTCCTCCAAAGTTAAGTCATATCAGACGAAAAATGTAATAGATGAAATGATGCTCAAATGAGCCCAGGAAACATAGAGTTTAACCAGAGCTTAGAGTTATCCGACATCAGTCTTGTAGGATAAGGGAAACCCCGGGAAAGAACCTTATCCAGGTAACTCGCCCTGACCGAGATTTTAACTCGGGACCTCTTGAAGGTGGGGCAGACACGCTACCATTTATGCTTCCGAGACTGGCGAATTAGGTCTGGTGCTGCACACGTTTGCTCATGCATGTATATCACAAAATGTATTATAAATTGTGTCTAAAGTGGAAGTTATTGTGATTGTAAACTAAACGATGCCAACTAAGAATCGGTGTAGTATTAGTTGGGCAATAAAATGCTGCAATTGTTCCTAATGAGGAATAAAATTGCCTACTACAATTTGAACAGCAACAGAACCTAAAAATGGACGTTGCAGTAACTAACGCAACAGCAGCATTTGGAATTCTATTGTCTATGAATGGCGAATGGCAATCCAAGATCATATGCAATAATAATGAGAAATTCAGCGACAGTTCCTTGGGCAGTAAGATTAGCTTCTCCTTTGACAGAAAATTTATATACAGTGCGGGTATAGTGATCTATAGGGAAAAATATGAATTGGCTGTGAATCTTGCACGTATTTTCACCAATATCCACGAGTAAATATAAAAAAGGCAACACATCTCAAATTGCACCAAATATTTGATTGAGAAATCATAAGGATAGGTGATGGGGAGAGTACGTATAAGAACGCGGGGCCCAGTTTGTGAACAAAAGATGTTGCTAGAGCGGTACTACAGTAGGTATATCCATTCTGATATCTCAGAACCTAATGTGTTAACATTTATTATTTATTATAATGAAATAACGTGTAATTTTTTCCAAAACACTTATATATTGGACAAAGCAAATACTATTTTGCCATTTAAGTGCTTCAACAGCTTTTAATTTGTAAAGTTCTTCGCATATGGCCTAAAATGGGAAAATTGTTTAAGGAAAAACGTTTAATTTTAACAGCTGTTCCGAATTTGCTTTGAGTAAATTGTTTGCTTAATGTAAATGACAACTAAAGAACCTTTGAAACTATTACAAAGCATTGCATTCTAAAATAACTTTCATAAGGTCATTTTTAAGATCTAGGCCGTACTCGAAATTTTTAAAAGGACTTTCTTTATAGAATGATATTTTCTACCCGGCATAGTGTCTGGAAGTTTAAATTAAGCATGCATCCGCATATTTAATTTAACAAACGAAAATATCAATCCAAAGATGAATTTATAGAACCTGCAAACATTGCATTTGTTTCAAAAGTGAAAATTCGCTGAACGCTAACTGTGGCAAATGGTGGAGCGCAAATGAAGAAATTATAAATATAAATTATTTGCACATCACTGAGCTACAGGGATAAATGTTACAGGTTGCTAAATATGTGGACATTACAGTTTACCCTGATGTCGGCAACCAGGTTTTGATACGTTTTAAAACAATTGCTGATATTTTAGTGTTGTTTAATGCGCTGAATGTGGCTATAATTTTACGAAGAGGTATGTATGCGTTAACGTTTAGTCACCACTAAAATAATGTTACCTTTATGCCAATAATATCGGGCGCATATTGAACAGAATCTCTTGAAATAAAAGATGACTTCACTATACAACAATGTTACAATAACTTTCATTCAAGAATATATTCATAGAAAAAACTAATTAAATAACACACAGGAACAACTTAATAGTTTTCTAACTAGAAGTTCTACAATAGGAGTACATAGTACATAGTAAACCGACAAAATGGATGTTTTTCGCTTGACCAAGTTTTCATTCGGAGTAACTTTTGATTCCGTCTCCAGTATCTTTCAGAGGGAAAGGGAAAGGCTAAGAGGTGGCCCATTGTATACAAAACAATTTCTAAAACAGAATGGATTTTAAATGTACCACTATATTACATGCTGCTTAGTGTAAACTGAAATATGCGGAAAGCCTTTCGCCATTTAGAATTAAATTTTAAGGCAGGTTCACAAAATTTCAACAACATGAATTTCCTGGAGATAAAACTAGTTGTTAAACACAAGTGCTGCATACAAATGTACATGACGGAGACTGCACTAGGTGAAATTTTCTGCTTAGGAACGAAAATGTGGAAAGGAAACTGCCTAAACTACAAACACCTTGACGACATTTGCCAGTAATGAGTACTTAGGAAGGCCTGCGAAAACCAGAATGGGCAGTCTTGTGACGAACCCAATTCTCCCATTAACGAAAACACGCCTTAATATCCTCAGTGCCCCTACAGATAATGGCTCAACGAGCATCGCGTCTTCTGTGGAAGATGGAACAAAACTTTACCATTGTATTAAGGTTAATTAATCCTTAAATGTTTACTTTAGATATGGTTCATGGTGGCATTGAGAACAGTGCTGTTGCCAAAACTTACCAAAACTCCCAAAGTCTATGCTAAAGATGAAATGAATTATCATAAATCAATTATACAAAGTCCCTGTTCCCACAATATTTGATTTATTACCACTTTCTCGGTGCGAAGGAAGCAGTCTCTCTCACACTCAAGAGGTCCCAGTTCAAAACTTGGTTATAGTGAATTAATTAATTCCTGTATTTCCTGTAAGTGGAACATAGGCCTTTGTGAACCGCGCAACCTCGAGACCCGGCAACGGTTTGAGGATCAGAGGTTTCTTGATCAAGAGAGATTCCAGGATGAGTGATCAGCCCAACGCCGGAAGTGAAAGTACGAGAGAGATGAAAGATAGGAAACATTGAGCAATCTGTGGAATGCTGGAGGACTCGGAGAAAACCTACCCCAGCGCCATGTTGTCCAGCACAAATCTCACATGTGGGAGCGAATCCACGCCAACTTCGAGTGATACGCTACGTGAACGAGTTCACTTTATTTCATTTCATTCATTTCCCGATCGCTATGCTCTATCCAATTAACAATGGTTTGTACATATTCTTGTCATTACATAACAGAAAGCCCAACAACTCTCATAACTTTTCTTGATTTGAACTAATTAGTCCCGAATAGTATGTAAGCCAACCAAAAGGCTTGAAAGTTAAATTATTAACCGAAAGTTCTCAAATAACATGTAAAATATTTCAATTTGTTACTCTAACAATAGTGGTTCATTTAATAAGTTTCATAAAGGCCCTTTCATTTCTCAAATAACATAGCTATTTCAAACCATTGCTGATTGGAACTATTTTACAGACTGTCACTGTTAACAGCCTCGTCGAAACGGAAGGCGAGTTGAGCAATAGCAAGAATTCTCCAACGTCGTAGTCACTGCTTTCTAGCCAAACAGCAGTGATTTATTGAATATGTAAGCGTGAACTTTTCTGTCTTTTAACAGTAAAATGTAATGCCACATCGATTCCATTATCGGTAAATTTGGGTATTCTGGCTTTTAAAGAAGAGTCCAGCGAAAGAATGAGACTTGTGTTCTGGGAGGTTACATTTTATGGGTTAAACACGGGATATGGACCAAAGGTTTTGGTCGTTTGAAAACAGCTCTCTCTCTCACACACACACACTCTCTCTCTCTCCACTCAGAGACACCAATGGAGAGATGTAGCTCGGGACCCCAGGATCGCCAAACCCGTACCTACCGAAGTAGGTTCCTGAGCAGGAGAGTTTAAAGTGAAACACCATTATGTAATGAATAATTCGTCGTATTTTACTAGAGAATATAACTGTAATGTGTTAAGTTTATTTTTAATAAGTGTTTTAGTCCTACTTTTTAATGAATGCGGTACAACATGCGACGACACCGGTGGTACACGGAATTATAATTGGGGAAAGGAAATGTGGTAAAGTAACGTTCCAGGTCTAGTTCAGGGAACCTTCTTAGCAATTGCCAATTAAGGACTGAAGAAAATTTACAAGGAGGTAAACAACAAAAACAAAACTCATGGCAGAAGTTAAACGAATCTGTGTCATAACGAACATTCGTGCGTTTTGTGCGTACCTATAGCTGTGTGCGTGCGCGTGCGTGTGTGTGTGTGTGTGTGTGTGTGTGTGTGTGTGTGAGCGTGTGCTCGTGCATTTGCATTCTTGGTTCTAGCATAAAATGTATTTCATTTCAACTTCGTTTCCATTTCAAAAATTGCTCAATTGAGTGTTTATCTTCACTAAATTCCTAAGCTAAGAATTGCAATAGACTTCTAAGGGCATTCTTAAGAATGGCACAGTAAGCCAAATAAATCGTTGCTTTTGCTGACTAACCCTAAACACTTGTTTTTTCTAACGGCCACCTTCTTGTACTTTTATTTATAATTACAGAACAAGATATGTCCAATGGTAAGCAATAATACTTGTCAAATGCTATTTAAAACCATTTTAACACTTTATTTCTGTTCCCAGGAACAAGCGCTGAATCATCCTGAAATTTAGTATACTAAACTTGAACGACGATCTTTCTTTTATATGAACACACTCAATAAGTTGAGATTAAAATTAAAATATAATGCCTAGAAGGTTGAAGATTCGAAATACTTAATTCGTAGTGACATTAATATTTCATTCATGAAAAATAAGAGCATGATACACTACTTTAAGCACATTAATTTAAAAAATATAGCCGAAATACCAAGCTGTTTCGAATTAAAATTTTAAAAAATGTTGGAGTTATCCTTCAGTGTAGCTAATTTCAATAAATAAATGTTTCTTGTCTCTAAACATCCCCAAACTTTCACAATCTCATTAATGCAACCGCATTAAGTAGCTCTCCGATAAACAACTTTTAGCGTCAAAGATTAAAAACCAGTAATAATAATAGCAAAGCACTCCTGCTTATCGGTCAGTTCTCCCTATAATAATGTAAGGATGGACAATTTTTAGCACATTTACACATGCGTGGTGAGTGATGCATACATTAACTGCGTGGTAACAGTAAGACAGTAATGCAGCTTCACGAATATTAGATATGCACAACAATTCTTATAAATAATTTTAATCATTACAGCTTCATTCGAAATTATTAATATCTGGCGGCGGGAAAATGTAATTACTTTTTGTGTGTACTGCTAACTTGTTAGAAATTATTAGCCGGTACCAGTGAGAGCGGCGTTTATGAAAGAACAGCTTATATGTGTCTATGTAATTATGTAGATACAAGCTGTGGCACTTCCGTAATGGCTCGAGTAGTTTTGCGCAACAAGGAGACGGGCGCGCATTTCCTTTGTTGCCCTCGCAAATAGCTTTTGAGGTGTGGTACATATACCCCATTCTCTAAGTAATAAACTTAGAGAATTATTTGTGAAATGCACGAGTTGTAATTATTGCATTAGTACTAGGGGATGGGAAAATGTATACCTATAGTGCTTAAATTACCGCACACTCTAAGAATACCAAACAGGCATTTAATGAGCGACGGATTGGTCCGGGAACGCTGGCCTTCTCGTTCCTTAAACCTTAGTTCCTTTGATTCTTGATTTAGGGATAATTCATGCCGTTGGCTTATTCAAAGGTTTAAACACTAGGGACACGTCATCAATGCCGGCCAGAGATAGGAAACCACTGGGAGTGTTCCGAAGTATGAGGGATCCCCAAACACATCGGGCAGAATGATTACTATGAATGGATTTCACTATAGCTTTGGGGAACAAATGCAGAACATATGTAATAGTAAAGATATTGCATTACATAAATGATGTTTTACAGTAGCGAAAAGATTAAAGTATTCATAACTCTGGCCGAACTTTTTGCAAAATGTGTTTATCTAATTTTATTTTCTTATTTTGGTCTCTGCACATTAAACACTCAAATATCAGTTATGTTTTTCTAATATTATATTGTGATAAGCTTCTGATATATAAAATATATCTAATATCTTTATTGATAATCAGAGTGTGGAGTATTGCCCTACCTTATTCAGAAGAAAATAACCATTCTACCCCAGAAATTTCTTTGAAAAGCAAGAAATACAAAAACTACAGCACTTCCTTCTTTAATTGCAGTAAAATCATAAGTATAAAACGTTTGTGAGACAATTTCAGGCTTGTTAGCCGATTCCGATGTTTCCGTGAATATTTTCTCTTTATTTTGTGCTGATTTAACTATATGAACTAAAGATGGCTTTTGTTGTCTAAAGTACGTGCAGAAGTTCAAGGCAATGTTCGCGCAGACTGTTGTTGCCAATCGTGTTAGGCGGGTAACACTGGTAACTCTATACATCAGAACATATTGAAATGTCCTAAAAACAATTTATGTTATTAAAGTATGACATATGTACTTTAGATTAGAAGAGATATTTTTTTAAAAAAAAGGTGTGCAAATTAAGAAAATTGTTTCTGCCCTCAGCACGAATCACGTGCATATTTCTTAAATGAAAAAAAACTCTTGACCCATCGTTGATATAATATTCAGATAGTCGTATCGCGAAAACAGAGTAAAAGATAAGTATAATAATTTCACTTGAATATTAACAACTCAGCTGGAGTATGAAACACAACTTAACACATAACCCTTCATTAAGAATGGAATAACACACCACCATTCTGAAAGCGAAATAAACGTTAGCCTCATTCTCTTTCAAATAATGTGATTTGTATTTTCATAGTAAACTGAGTGTTGATGGTTGAGATAGTTATTGCGAGAAAATAATGGTTGTCAATGCTAAATGAATGTTGAGCGATCATAAGCACTTGAAAATAAAAGGGTGCATTGATCGTGTTCTAAGTATCCTGTAAACAGGATGTTTCAATAAAAGCCAGTTCTCTGTTCAGATGCATAATTTAGTGTGGTACAACTGACACCGCTGGTAAGAGATGCATGCATTTGTTTCACTGGTCCTCATTACGCTCACCTTAATGAGCTTTTTAACTTTTACACGTGCTCCAAATACATTGTCAGTATCATTATCAGATATGAAAACGTCCAGCACAAATTTAGAGCTTTGCTTACTTGGGCAAATAAGATTAGATCTATAGCTAAATTATAAAATGAAAACTATGTAGAACTTAATAATGAGAATATTTCACAATATAGACTCCTTAAGCGAGCGATTGACTGTACGTTTCATGGTAAAACAAGAGATGATCAATCTGTGGCTTCCTTAAATAGGAATAGTTACATAGAATTGCCAGATGTGTTTTCTCACCCGAGAAAGAGTGCACATTTTCGTGGAACATATACAACCATTAAACATCATATAGTAAAATGAATATCTATAGTGCTCGTAATTTACGTTAAAATTACGTTAAAATGTAAATATACATTTCAGTACTTATCTATGTATATGGTCAAAAGTTAAAGAAATATCATAACTAACCACATGTGAGCAACGCAGAGGACCAAAAAGAGTATTCATAAAGGTGTTCACAGGTTTAGATTCATTTCCAACAAAACTAAAATGTATAAAAGACTATAATTTAGAAATGAAATTACTTCGACCTCAGAGGTAGGAAACGGACGCTCTTTACAAAATCAAGTTAATGAAATATATTCTCAAGTGTGCGCAGGTACACTATATAACTTTAAACTTTGTTTTACAGTAATACGTTTACACTATCAATAGTGTTTTTAATAGGTCGCCTCCGCATCTTTAAAAATAAGAAAATAGGCTCCAAATTAAATGTATAAAATTATGATCAGGGCTACACAAACTTATGGAAATTTGTATTCAATGCATATAAATACAGAGCTTAATTCTTTATTAATCTTCCTTGATCATAAGATAATTGTGAAGATTTGGAATTATGTTGAACAGAGCCAAATTCATCTCCAAATTCATAAAATTATTTCTTCTAGAATCTGTTTAAGGAACGTTTTAATTCAATTGTTATTTTAGTAGTGCTGCGAAGAAAATTACAAATATTAAATATGAAGATAAATATATTTGAAGTTGTAAGGAAAAATTCGCAAAATGAAATAAATTTTAAATTGCATGTGGAAATTTCAATGCAAAGAAGCCGAGTGAGCATTTTTCAAAAGTAACATGGTTGAAAAATATACAGCTGGAGATTGCACAGTGAAATCAAGCATATAAACAAATGATGATAATAATGATAAAGATGATAGTTGACACTACAGGCCTAACCACCCTCTTCAAATTCTACTCGGTCCTCTGCTTTTGTTCTCCAGCCTTTAACCCCCAACTTTTTCAAGTATTCTTATACGTCATCTACCCATCTTTTCCTGGGTCTTCCTGTTCTCCTTCTGCCAACAGCTTTCCTATGAATATCTTCTTAACTACACTGGTTTTGGGTAATACATCATCTACCCATCTTTTCCTGGGTCTTCCTGTTCTCCTTCTGCCAACCAGCTTTCCTATGAATATCTTCTTAACTACACTGGTTTTCGGTATTCTCTGCACATAGCCAATCCATTTTATTCTTCCTTCAATTTAGTCCGCATTCTCCATACGTCCAAGTCCCTTATCGCTCCAAATAATTTCTCAAAATTTTCCTTTCCCACCGTAATAATCATTGTTCTTCTCTGGTTGTCAACACCAAATTTTATGAAATATACATTATTGTTGGTCTCACTACAGTTGTATATATTTTAACTTTAGTATTCCCTCCGACGTTCCTTGATTTAAACATTCTACAAGGCATAGAAACATCGGTTACCACTTGCTATTCTTTCTTGAATTTTCACTGATTTACTATCTAAAATCTAATCCAGCACATTTCAGTTAAATTTCCCAGTTGAATTCTTTTTTATCACAGGAATTTCGCTATCATAAAAAAGTTTTAGAAATTTTGCTACAGAAACTACCACTACTCTACACAGTGAATTGTTTGCTATTGTCAAGCTAAGAAATAAATTGAGTGATCTGCATTCATTGCCTAATTTGAAGACAAATGTTGAGATCCAATACGTACTAGTTCCTTATATGAATTACTGATTATATTCACATTCTTATGCTGAAATTAAGCTTCAGTAATAATAAGCAATATAATAATACTAATTACACTACTAATAACAATGTAATAATGACAATACAGTAACAATGACAATAATTAATAATAAATAATAATAATAACAATAAATAAATAATAATAAATAAATATAATAACAATAACAACAACAATAATAATAAAAATAATAATAATAATAATAAAAATAATAATAATAATAAAAATAATAATAATAATAAAAATAAAAATAATAATAATAATAATAAAAATAATAATAATAATAATAAAAATAATAATAATAATAATAAAAATAATAATAATAATAATAAAAATAATAATAATAATAATAAAAATAATAATAATAATAATAAAAATAATAATAATAATAAAAATAATAATAATAATAATAATAATAATAAAAATAATAATAATAATAATAAAAATAATAATAATAATAATAAAAATAATAATAATAATAATAAAAATAATAATAATAATAATAAAAATAATAATAATAATAATAAAAATAATAATAATAATAAAAATAATAATAATAATAATAATAAAAATAATAATAATAATAATAAAAATAATAATAATAATAATAAAAATAATAATAATAATAATAAAAATAATAATAATAATAATAAAAATAATAATAATAAAAATAATAATAATAATAATAATAATAATAATAATAATAATAATAATAATAATAATAATAATAATAATAATAATAATAATAATAATAATAATAATAATAATAATAATAATAATAATAATAATAATAATAATAATAATAATAATAATAATAATAATAATAATAATAATAATAAAAATAATAATAATAATAAAAATAATAATAATAATAAAAATAATAATAATAAAAATAATAATAATAAAAATAATAATAATAAAAATAATAATAATAAAAATAATCATAAAAATAATCATAATCATAATCATAATCATAATCATAATCATAATCATAATAATAATAATAATAATAATAATAATAATAATAATAATAATAATAATAATAATAATAATAATAATAATAATAATAATAATAATAATAATAATAATAATAATAATAATAATAATAATAATAATAATAATAATAATAATAATAATAATAATAATAATAATAATAATAATAATAATAATAATAATAATAATAATAATAATAATAATAATAATAATAATAATAATAATAATAATAATAATAATAATAATAATAATAATAATAATAATAATAATAATAATAATAATAATAATAATAATAATAATAATAATAATAATAATAATGATAATGATAATAATAATAATAATAATAATAATAATAATAATAATAATAATAATAATAATAATAATAATAATAATAATAATAATAATAATAATAATAATAATAATAATAATAATAATAATAATAATTTAGATAATACTGGCTTCAACTATATGTATGAACTGATGCTTTTCAGTCTTAAAAAGAATTAGTAATGGTCTTAGAGCTACGCAGTCACAAGACAGATTAAGTATCTATCAAGAAAGAACGACTTCTGATATTAAAAGTACTGTCCTTTTAAAAAGAGTTTATATGTGAATGTACAGTTCAAATGGAATTTGCAAGTTTTGTACTCCGTTACTCTATGAGAACAAAAGGTACAAAATTAATAATACATACAGGTGATTGGGAGGGAACTGACGTGGATATAAGTGCATGGAATTTATTATGAAGGGTCCTGGGTTCGTTACTAGGTCAGGGTTGCACGGATATTTGATTTCAGGAGTCGTACACAACAGAGTGCCTTGTTTTTCTATTCCTTTATTTCCTGTTGCCTTCCCTTCCTGTATGGAGTTTCACACACACACGCATTTCGCTAAGCACCGTTGCTATGCTTAATTTTACATTACGTGCATCACCTACTTACAGCGCTTACTTCTTACACACTACTACAGAGGTACTTTTTAGAGCTTGCACGTGACTTTGCTCGGATGTGCGCGAGTGACACCTTGCAAATCAATGGTAGGGGTAACATCTCTGCTTTAACTAGCAGACTGCTGATAAAGCTAGTGGAATAGATGATAGATGCGTAACCTGACACCCCTATTTCTTACAAATAAACGATTTGACCATAAAATAATGCGCAACATTACGTCATACGTTTAAAAACATACATGTGTACATCCGTCGATTTCCCAACCAGGAATGCCACTCTCAGAGCTTTGACGTGTCTTCCGCATTCCCAGTTAACAGTAAATTAACTTTCCTTTGGAAGCTACTGACCATTCTTACTACCTGGCTTTGCTCAGTTCAGTGTTGACATGAATATCCTATACGCTGTTTCTCTTTGTCCTTGGTTCCAAACTAATAGTGTACAACTTCAAGCTGACAAACTTTCAAATATTACAGATGGGACGGTAAAATAAAACCATTATATGACACTTTGATCTGGGAGGTCAAATTTTGAAGTTGCATAACGGCCTTTTATTTAAAAATTATTACTGATAAACACAAATAAATGAGGACTTATTATTTCCGTTTTATAATATTTAATATATGTTTCACAACGTAAAAATACCTATAATTGGAGTATATCCAAAGATGAGCTATTCTTTTTTAGAATTAATAGTCTACCAGCAGTGGCACTTTCAATACTTCTGCTTTCATATGGGGAAATACATGTCTCTCAGAGAGACAAATAGCAGCGACGTTGGTAATAGCGAGTCATTAGCGTGCTTGTCTGTCAATACAGTAGTGCTGCGTTAAAAGCCCGTACGATATTTCTGTGTGTGAATGGCGTGAGTGAACCCAATGTTAGTCCTTCATGCTTCATTCAAACTTCAATTACATGTTACGGAGCTATTTATACTGATTTTTGTACATAGCATGGACACAACTACCTCCAAGTAACTCATAGTGGTGCATTATACTCCTGCCGTCCTAAGCAGCACACTGTTCCTGTGAGCGATTCCCCGAGAAAGAAAAAACCTACAAAACAAAACCTGCTGCGCATATAGCTTGTTTGAATGAATATGGCGTAACACATGGGCAAAGGTGCCAATGTAGTCTGTCACGCTTATGCACGTGGGCGCAGAGTAATACAAAAAGTGTTGTTCTTACACGGATGCAGTATAGCTCATTATTGACTTTAATTTAATGCACAGTCATAAATTAAAAGACCATATGTGTTCGCCTAAGTATTCTCTGAAAGTTTGCCGATTTAATTCTGGAACACCAGTATCAGTAAATGTAGGTATAACTTACTTCCTCTATACCACTTATATTACCCGAAAATTAGACATTCAAATTCAGAGGAAATACGTTATTAACCAATTGAAAACACGTAAGTAATTTTACAAAAATATACTTCATATTAAGCTCACAGTCTTTCGAGAATGCGATACGATGATTTAGAATATATCTATTATGTTTCACATTCAAACACTTATTTTTATTCTCTCAAAAAGAGTATGTGGTTTAAAGCACAATGTGAGTACTTCTGAGAAACTCTTTAGATAAATCAAACGCATATTTTTAATTTTCTGTAAGGTTATAAAAAGGTATGATCTGAGTGTATATAGCTTAATTAAATAACGTTAAATAATATTTTTCTTACTTGCAGGTTAAATTTTGGTTATATTCTCAGTGATAGAACATGTTCTACGCTAAAACGAGTGCGTATAGAAGATTAACTTCTTTTGTATTGGTATGATGGTATGCCCCAGCGAAGAAAATGATATTTTAAAATCCGTAGTTAACAGCCTGTCCTTTATAAAAACCAGCATACGACCCTGTGTAGCATCAGTTATTTACATAGAGCAGCTGTCGGGTGGGGATGATCCCGGATGATGAGCAGTTTGATGATCTCTGCTATCTACATCATCATCCGTCCAGTAACAATAAGTATCATGACCTGGGACAAAGGGCTTAGTCAAGCCAAACAAAGCGCGTGACAACGTGTTGGATAACTTAGAAGTGGATTATCTTCCCAAGAGGGAGCTCACGGCCTGTTATCTTCCCACCACTTGACACCTTCCCCGTTTGCAATTTTGCGGAGCAAATTCGATTAGCCTTCTCGCCCAGGGAGCGCGCCCGGCTCTAGCAAAATTTGGTTACCTTTTTTTCCCTACATGCGACAAGTTATATCCACTTGTGTCGGAGGGGCATATTTCATGTTTACACTGGGGCTCCAGGATAAAGGAGGGAAGTGAGACTATATTGGTTTACAGCAATTTTTATGAGCAGGAGGAGATGTTGATACCTCCAGAGGGTGAGACCGCCGCTACTATATGACGCAATTTGGGCCGGCGCGAATCGAAATGTTAATAATTCATAGCTGGCAGTACAGGCAGGAGATTCCACTAAAGAGGGAGTAAAAATTGCGGAATGGAGGTGTGCGTATAAAATATAAGCAACTTATCAGAGGATAAAACACGACTATTTATGGTGTACTAATTTCTGTAAAATCTAAGAGTAATATTGTGAAAGGTGAACGGGCACTCAATAACTACTGATTAATGAGAGTTAATGAAAACAAAATTAATAAACAATACCCTTTGTAATACTCCAAGGCTGGGGGCAAACCCCAGGTATCGGAGTAAGGCAACACTTTGTAAAGTGTAGAAATTAGAGTAGTGGTACAACTACATTTTCAGTACGCTGCCAGCTCATACAAAAGAATATTTAAATTGACCGGTTTGAGGTCACAGGGGCAGACCATCCCGACACCCTATAAGAAATAATTCGACGCCGTTCGTGGTCTCGACGATTCTCTGCATAATTTGTAAGTAACGAACTTCACCACTAACCACGTATTCAATACGTAGGGGTACATGCAGACTGAGCCTTATGTTAGAACAAAGGGCTCAAAGTGGAGGTAGTTTTCATTGCCCTCTAAACTCATCCCCCCTACCAATGTTTCTCGAATAGACTCAGCTGTCCCTCTCCGTTTTGGAAGATAGGCTTCTCTTTAAGCAGCAATTGTGCTTTAAGCCAATTTCTTCCCTTGCGAACTTACTACTGGAACTTATTAGATAGACGAAGGCTACCTTTTCCAGAGTAAAAATGGTTTTAAGGTACATATGATACTCCATACTAAACACAGTTTAAAAGTAGAGTCATTTAGTCTGATTTAGTCTGATTTTACAAACTTTTACGTTACTGTGTACATAATTACTCAACTGAATAGATCCTTCCAAAAAAAATGGACTAATCCTATGTGTTCAGTATCACAACCATATTAGGAAATATTCTAATAATTGTCGAAATATTCTAATTTGAGACAAAAGAGGTGCAATAAATTAAGGGCACGTATGTAGCTTTAACTCCTGAAGGCACGCAGTCTATAACTTTTAAGGACACTTGGTAGTGTCAGAGTAACAATTTCTATGTAGAGTTCCAATGCAATATATGTTAGTGTTTCTTGAAACTTATGCAGTATACCATAATGAAATTTTACCACTGATATATCAGTCTCTTCTAATTCATAAATCATAGTCAAATCATAAATAAAGTTAATAATTTTTGCTCTATTTATATTCCAATAAACACAAAACTTTCAAAAATTTTTACGCATTTTCTTCTTTAGGTGCCCTTTTCTCCGAAACAGATAAAGTAACAATTTTCAAACTTTATAGTCACTTTACAAATATGCTATTAAAAATAGCTGGTGAACCATTAATACATTTTAATCAATAATAGCAATTTGAAAAATAAATAATATACTCTTTATGTTTTAATTTTCTATATATGAAAATGAGAAATTTCATGAAAGTGTAACATATGAAGTTTTCACCAGCTGTTTAGAGCAGTATATTCTGCATATATAAAAATATTGAAAGCTCTATCTAATATACTTTTCTAGAAAAGTGAACGTAAACTTTAAAAAAAAACAAAGTTACCGTAAATGGCAAACGAAGATAATGTGCTTTTATGTAACATACCCAAAATTGAAAACATTCTTGGTCCATATTCCTCATACCCAGTTGTCTCAGCATCCTCTCTCCTCCTCTTTTTACCTCTCATACTAATTTTTCCTTCCTTAGACACTTTCTGTGCATATTTTTCTGCTTCTTTTACTCTTATTCATCAATGTTTTCAAAGGCACAATCAAAATTAAAACCTGATTCCAGTCCAATTTTTCTAAATACCTGCCATTTTAGTAGCACCATCATTAAAACATATCACAGTATCCGTCACACCAAATTTAACAGTTTTACTGCCAACATACACAGATATTGGAATTCTTTCGCAGATTAGGTAACTGAAGCTCTCGTTTGGGTTTTGGTACTACCACGTACCCTTGTTTATTATTTAACCTTCCTTTAAGTCTTCTGCCCATTATTTTTTGTACCTATCCAACATACTCTAGCTTTTTCACTTGCACCCCTGGTCCATATGCATTGGCTTCTTGCACCCTTAGAAAACCTCTGAAGTTTCCATCCACTAAATAACTCTACTTGTTATAAGCAGAAGAGAAAATTCAGAGTAAAAAGGGGGCGTGATAGCCTTGCCACCATACTTAAAACCCAATTAAAATACGCTTAATTGCCACAAACACACAAAATCTTATAATGGGCATGTTCTCCAAATTATGTAGATTCATATTAAGCAAACAACAAATGATCTATATTTACATCCAAAATCACCACCAAGTGTCTTTAAACAAAGCTTTATTTCAATCTTAAATAATATACACAAATAACCTAGGCAATTTAAATAAATATGACGGACGTCCAATAAGGAATTAAAACACTCTAAAAGGTTATATCGTACAAAAAAGTGGTGAAGTGGTGAGCCAGACTTTAACAGAGAAGGTTTCGGAATTAAGCATTCAAGTAGACGAGTTAGTGAGTCAAGTAGACGTGATAGTCACTAGACATCGTGAATTATAATCGTCGAGTTGTTCAAGTTTCTTTTTATGTATTTCTCATTAATGTTCGGAAATTGATGAAATAATAATGTATTTTAATCCTTGACCATTTGCGTGGTTGTAATTTAAATATTTGATGATTGTTTACATTTTGTAATAAGGGTATACTAACGTAAACCTAAACAGTGATTTTCTGCCCTTCTGTCCCATTGGAGCGATATTATACCACAAAGTGATGTTTTCAATATCTACTACCTTCACTCCTCACGCCTTAGCTGTCACATAAAGTCAACCTATGCATTCGACAGACGAGTACGTTAATATGCTCCTCATCTGTGGAGAGGAAGGGTGAATGCGCAAGAAATTTTATATTTATACCAGGAGAGATGCCTCAATAAACGACAACCAACGCCAAAAACCTTACAGAATGTTCAAAGTCGTCTGTCTACGTAGAGTATCATCACTTGCAGGATGCCTGCAGCGAGAAAAGCACCAGCGATACCTGCTGCTATTGCGCAAGCTATTTAGAAAAACATACGAAATTATTCGCATTCTTTTGCACGGGTAATTGTACAAGACAATCACGTACAAGACATTCTTGACAGAGAATCTTCTGTGACTCAATGCGTACCATGCATATCATTTGTTTTGAATGTGGATGCTGGGCTGAGTGGTAAACAGGTTGGGGTTATTCTCCAACATCCAGTTTTCGAATGAAATAAGATTTCACAACAATTTAACCGTAAATTTTCACTAACATTCACTATTGGAGTGTCGATAATCTTCATTGGATAAGGGAGGCAGCTTTCCAAGAGCAGTGGAGAGTGAATACCTATTGTTGAATATTGGGCGACCATCTTGTTGAACATGTTTTCTTCATGTGGCATCAAATATTTTTTACTTATATATTTACGTATTTACGTATTCATTTACGTATTTATTTACGTATTTACTGCCTCACCTACCTACTTATTTACTGCCTCACCTACCTACTTATTTACTGCCTCACCTACCTACTTACTTACCACCTCACCTACCTACTTACTTACTACCTCACCTACCTACTTACTTACTACCTCACCTACCTACTTACTTACTTACTTACTGCCTCACCTACCTACTTATTTACTTACTTACTACCTCACCTACCTACTTATTTACTTACTTACTACCTCACCTACCTACTTATTTACTTACTTACTGCCTCACCTACCCACTTATTTACTTACTTACTGCCTCACCGACCTACTTATTTACTTACTGCCTCACCTACCTACTTATTTACTTACTTACTGCCTCAACTACCTACTTATTTACTTACTTACTGCCTCACCTACCTACTTATTTACTTACTTACTGCCTCACCGACTTACTTATTTACTTACTTACTGCCTCACCTACCTACTTATTTACTTACTTACTGCCTCACCGACCTACTTATTTACTTACTTACTGCCTCATCGACCTACTTATTTACTTACTTACTACCTCACCGACCTACTTATTTACTTACTTACTGCTTCACCGACCTACTTATTTACTTACTACCTCACCTACCTACTTATTTACTTACTTACTACCTCACCTACGTACTTATTTACTTACTTACTACCTGACCTACCTACTTATTTACTTACTTACTGCCTCACGTACCTACTTATTTACTTACTTACTGCCTCACCTACCTACTTATTTACTTACTTACTGCCTCACCTACCTACTTATTTACTTACTTACTACCTCACCGACCTACTTATTTACTTACTTACTGCTTCACCGACCTACTTATTTACTTACTTACTGCCTCACCTACCTAATTATTTACTTACTTACTGCTTCACCGACCTACATATTTACTTACTTACTGCTTCACCGACCTACTTATTTATTTACTGCCTCACCTACTTACTTATTTACTTACTTACTACCTCACCTACCTACTTATTTACTTACTTACTGCCTCACCAACCTACTTATTTACTTACTTACTGCCTCACCTACCTACTTATTTACTTACTTACTGCCTCACCGACCTACTTATTTACTTACTTACTGCCTCACCGACCTACTTATTTACTTACTTACTGCCTCACCTACCTACTTATTTACTTACTTACTGCCTCACCTACTTACTTATTTACTTACTTACTACCTCACCGACCTACTTATTTACTAACTGCCTCACCGACCTACTTATTTACTTACTTACTGCCTCACCTACCTACTTATTTACTTACTTACTACCTCACCTACCTACTTATTTACTTACTTACTGCCTCACCTACCTAGTTATTTACTTACTTACTGCCTCACCGACCTACTTATTTACTTACTTACTGCCTCACCTACCTACTTATTTACTTACTGCCTCACCGACCTACTTATTTACATACTAGCTGCCTCACCTACCTACTTATTTACTTACTTGCTGCCTCACCGACCTACTTATTTACTTACTTACGGCCTCACCTACCTACTTATTTACTTACTTACTGCCTCACCTACCTACTTATTTACTTACTTACTACCTCACCGACCTACTTATTTACTTACTGCCTCAACGACCTACTTATTTACTTACTTACTGCCTCACCTACCTACTTATTTACTTACTTACTACCTCACCTACCCACTTATTTACTTACTTACTGCCTCACCTATCTACTTATTTACTTACTTACAGCCTCACCGACCTACTTATTTACTTACTTACTGCCTCACCTACCTACTTATTTACTTACTGCCTCACCGACCTACTTATTTACTTATTAGCTGCCTCACCTACCTACTTATTTACTTACTTGCTGCCTCAACTACCTACTTATTTACTTACTTACTGCCTCACCGACCTACTTATTTACTTACTTACTGCCTCACCTACCTACTTATTTAGTTACTTACTGCCTCATCTACCTACCTATTTACTTACTTACTGCCTCACCTACCTACTTATTTACTTACTTACTGCCTCACCGACCTACTTATTTACTTACTTACTGCCTCACCGACCTACTTATCTACTTACTTACTGCTTCACTGACCTACTTATTTACTTACTTACTGCCTCACCGACCTACTTATTTACTTACTTACTGCCTCACCGACCTACTTATTTAATTACTGCCTCACCGACCTACTTATTTACTTACTTACTGCCTCACCGACCTACTTATTTACTTACTTACTGCCTCATCTACCTACTTATTTACGTACTTACTGCCTCACCGACCTACTTATTTACTTACTTACTGCCTCACCGACCTACTTATTTACTTACTTACTGCTTCACCGACCTACTTATTTACTTACTTACTGCCTCAC
Source organism: Mantis religiosa (assembly GCA_030765055.1). Taxonomy (NCBI): domain Eukaryota; kingdom Metazoa; phylum Arthropoda; class Insecta; order Mantodea; family Mantidae; genus Mantis; species Mantis religiosa. Next base: position 107,388 of record JAUKNK010000034.1, on the reverse strand, counting down.
CGACCTACTTATTTACTTACTTACTGCCTCACCTACCTACTTATTTACTTACTTACTGCCTCACCTACCTACTTATTTACTTACTTACTGCCTCACCGACCTACTTATTTACTTACTTACTGCTTCACCGACCTACTTATTTACTTACTTACTTCCTCACCTACCCACCTACCCACCTATCCACTCACCCACCTACCTACCTACCTAACTACCTTGTTACCTACCTACCTTGCTACCTACCTATCTACCTTGCTACCTACCTACCTACCTACCTTGCTACCTACCTACCTACCTACCTACCCACCCACCCACCCACCCACCCACCTACCTACCTACCTACCTACCTACCTACCTACCTTGCTACCTACCTACCTACCTTGCTACCTACCCACCTACCTTGCTACCTACCCACCTACCTACCTTGCTACCTACCCACCTACCTACCTTGCTACCTACCCACCTACCTACCTTGCTACCTACCTACCTACCTTGCTACCTACCTACCTACCTACCTACCCACCTACCTACCTTGCTACCTACCCACCTACCTACCTTGCCTCCTACCCACCTACCTACCTTGCTACCTACCTACCTACCTACCTTGCTACCTACCCACCTACCTTGCTACCTACCCACCTACCTACCTTGCTACCTACCTACCTACCTACCTTGCTACCTACCTACCTACCTACCTACCTTGCTACCTACCCACCTACCTACCTACCTACCTACCTACCTTGCTACCTACCTACCTACCTACCTACCTACCTTGCTACCTACCCACCTACCTACCTTGCTACCTACCCACCTACCTACCTTGCTACCTACCTACCTACCTACCTTGCTACCTACCCACCTACCTTGCTACCTACCCACCTACCTACCTTGCTACCTACCCACCTACCTACCTTGCTACCTACCCACCTACCTACCTTGCTACCTACCTACCTACCTTGCTACCTACCTACCTACCTACCTACCTACCTACCTACCCACCTACCTACCTTGATACCTACCCACCTACCTACCTTGCTACCTACACACCTACCTACCTTGCTACCTACCCACCTACCTACCTTGCTACCTACCCACCTACCTTGCTACCTACCCACCTACCTACCTTGCTACCTACCTACCTACCTACCTTGCTACCTACCTACCTACCTACCTTGCTACCTACCCACCTACCTTGCTACCTACCCACCTACCTACCTTGCTACCTACCCACCTACCTACCTTGCTACCTACCCACCTACCTACCTTGCTACCTACCTACCTACCTTGCTACCTACCCACCTACCTACCTTGCTACCTACCCACCTACCTACCTTGCTACCTACCCACCTACCTACCTTGCTACCTACCTACCTACCTTGCTACCTACCTACCTACCTACCTACCTACCCACCTACCTACCTTGCTACCTACCCACCTACCTACCTTGCTACCTACCCACCTACCTACCTTGCTACCTACCTACCTACCTACCTTGCTACCTACCCACCTACCTTGCTACCTACCCACCTACCTACCTTGCTACCTACCTACCTACCTACCTTGCTACCTACCTACCTACCTACCTTGCTACCTACCCACCTACCTTGCTACCTACCCACCTACCTACCTTGCTACCTACCCACCTACCTACCTTGCTACCTACCTACCTACCTACCTTGCTACCTACTTACTTACTTACTTACTTACTTACTTACTTATTTATTTATTTTGTAATTTACATCCTCCAACGTTAAGTCATATCGGACGATGGAAGAAATTGGCGAAATGATGCTCAAATGAGACCTGGGTCCATGGAGCTTTGAGTTACCGACATTCGTCTGTCAGGTTAAGGAAAAACCCCGGAAGAATCTTTTCCAGGTAACTCACCCTAACCGAGATTCGGACTCGGGACCTCTTGAACGTGAGGCAGACATGCTACTACCACGCCACCGAAGCGGGCACATCAATGGACGCTGCCTAGAAGCTGTGCAATGAGCCCCCATTGCCACTAGAAGATGTAGTTATAGCTACAAAGGCGACTAATGATGTAATTCTAATACGATAGTGCTCATCGCATAGGTAGATGATCGTCTGCTGTTATCTAAATACAGCAAATCCTAGTCATTGAATAAGAGGACAAGGACTAGTCTCCTGGCCAGCAAGATCACCGGATATACTTCCTCTATGAGGAAGAAGCAACAACATTTTACAGAAGTTCTATAAGATCCAGAGAGCTTTCACCAACGTATTATAGAGACATACAGATCCATTATACCCGCCAAGTTACACCAAGTCAGAATTTCCAACAGTGTGATCAGATGTATATTAACCACCAGAGTATGAATTCGAGCACTAATTTCGTTAAGAGAGTCGTATGGAAGCTGCCAATTACCAGCAATTCCAAATAAGTAAAGTTTTGTTACATAAGTTTTTTTTCAGGCCCACAATAACAAACCAACATGAGATGATATTTATTACAAAATGCATTTATTTGCTTCACAATAACGTTATCTACTACTATAACTTCCATACTAATAATTATGTGATGTGTGATGTAATTAGTCTTAGATTGAACGTAAATAACCCATAAATGCACAAAATTATGTCGCGTTTAAACATTTGCGTAACTGTAGTTTACCAAACAAAAAACATTAAACAATAATAAAATATAACATTAAAATAACTTCAAATTAAAGCGACATTAACAATAGGTGCGAAACATAATATTAATTTGAACCAGGAATATGAATGTATATTACAGCACAAAAATAGATAAGTTCATCCAAGTGATTCGAACTACTTTAACCCAGATGCGTAATTTCATGAACTTATACTCCATCCAGCTGAGCTATTTATGTAGAAGCATTAAAACAATTTAACATAATATGAAGTATTTGCTTAGCACAGCATAGGTTTACAGTTGTCAAAATATTTTATGAGCGTTAGCTACGTATTCCAAATGCATTAAAACGATAATCTAGCATCTGCCGTATTTTTAAGTAGGCAACTAGAGATAATTTAATAAATAAGAATTACCTTATGGGATCTGAGTCTGCAGGTTAGAGTGTAAATTACATAATTCATAAAGCAGGATTGGTAGGAGTGATTGACTTACAATATATATAATGTATTTTATGGGCGACTTTTTCTTATTATACACATTTCATATGTTTCTACAGTAGGTAAGCTATTCTGTGGAGCAGTTCGACTAAACCTAATGATAAATACCCACATATAATGTCATACCATTAAAGAAGACTGAAATTCTTTGAAGTACAGGATAGCAGAACCAAAAAGTCTTTGTATACACGAATCCAAAAGTGAGTTGTTAAGAGTGTTGTAAATAAACGGTTACGAGCTGGTACTAACTAAACTTTCTCTTCTGGAGGTTAGCTTTTGTCTACAAACCTGTGTATTGCTGAGGTGGAGCTATAATCGATTTATACATTCGTCAGTTTGCCTTGCTGCAATCTAGGCAACAAGAGCTTATAGAATCATAGACTACATTATTTATATGTCCCTGCTCATTTATACTAAACTATAGTTAATTTAAATGGAAAAGTTCTGTGCAGTAACAATTAATAAGCTATACGAGAGACCGTAGAGACATTTCCACAAGCGGGGAATACCTAGGCTACGCTACGTTTCCACGATCTATATTTTATTGGCTCCCAACAAATATTGAAACTATGAAGAAAAGAAAATCACTGAAATATTAATTTCTCGCCTGGCATAACAATAGCAACAATATATTATTTAATTAGGGAAGAGAATTCGAAACATAGATTAAACCGCAAAATCAACTTCGTAACCTTTTCTAGTAAAATTAAATAAACAATACTAAAATGAAAATTGTAACAGGTATATTAACGTGAAGAAAGGTATATTGTACAAGCAAACAGATACTTTCACGGCAATTGGAAATTTAAAAGCGTCTATTGCTCTCAAAATATGAAATATTTATAACTTATAAATTATTAATAAATCACTTCCTAAACGAAAGTCATTTCTTTATTTAAACATTTAAGAGTAATATAATCACGAATCCCCAGATGTTTACGCATGTTTAAAACAGTTGCAGGTTAGCCAATAGCATATTAACCTCTTCATAGGTTAGGTATGACAATTCTAGAACCAGTATTTTTGGAATTTCCTCTTCTACTTCTTCGCTGCTAAATAGCTAAAGTTTTTAATACTTTGAGTATGAATAATATGCGCGTCAAAGGATTAGAAGCTACGAACTGATTTCACATGACTAAATTCAATGCCATTGGCACAACATAGAAGTTATAAATTAATTCTGAGAGCATACGGAACAATTCTTGGCCATTTGCCCCTGTGTAGGAGTTTATAATGAAGACAATTAAGTTTATGATAATAATCACACTATAAGAATCCTTAAAAATCCCACGATACCATATCTTTAATGGTTTCTATTATGTCAGTTAGCCAAATTGACAATTTTGCTCTTAAACTAATTTATAATGAAGTACGTGTAGTAATTATTAAATATACAGACATTGTACCTATAACTACAAGTATATTACAAATAAACGTATTTTAAGTAGGCTAAATTGGTTTTTTGTATTCATAGGAAGTTGTTAGATCAATAATAATATCAATAAATACTCTTTGGAAAATAATATGCAGCTTCTACAGATAAGTGTAATAGTGGCACTTTATTATTTACTTATTTTTACTTTCTGTGCCACATAATGTAGCACGTAGAGCAGTCATTGCATTCCAGCTAAGAATTTTATATCGATATTTCACCAGAAATAAAATAAACCGTTCCCTTTTAATAAAACTTGTGTATATGAACAGCATAACCGACAAAGAAAATGTTCGATTACTAGGTACTAAATCCCGTATCCTCAGAAGATAAGACACAAAAATGTGTAGGGAATTCCATTTTAAAGTAACCTTTACACGGGAAGCATTTCAAAATTTGATTAAAGTACTACATGTTTAGCAAATTTAGGTGTCGAAATGTGTATCTTGAATATTTTATGGATAACATAAATGTCTCTTAATTTTACAGGTATTCCATTTAACTGGCAAATTTACGATATAGATAATCCAAAACGAAAGAGAGAGATTATTTTTTTATTTTTGGATGCTGTGAAACTGCTATTTGTTTTTGCACCGCATTCTATAATGAGCGTGATCTCTTAGATTTACTAAGAGGCCCCTTTATTTGTATGAGATTCTTGCTATTTTGCTTTTTCTTCAATTTTCCTAGTGTTAGAGGTTCTTCCTCTAGGCCTTATGCCTGTAGGCGTCGGTTGAGGAACAGAAACTCTGGATTAGATAAATAAACAGGATGGGTAATGCCTGGTATTAGAGTGGAAGAAGCAGATGACAGATGAAGGCGATATGAATGAAAGGAAAGATAACAATGGAGAAATTGGTGGAATGATGGCGGGGAAACCGGATATCTCGGAGAAAACCCTCCCCGGCGCCGTCACCAGAAATCTCATGTGTTCGCCTGGGAACTCTTGAATGAGAGTGATCTTAACCGCTCGGTCTAACATAGGCAAGGCAGAGATGGGCGATCATGCAATCGATATGGTCAGATGTGGTCAGCATCACCACTCTCAGCTGACGACCAGGGTTCGCTACCTAGCGTAGCTACTCAATTTTCTCACGATGCTGAGCGCGCACCGGTCCTACATCCAGGACTTAAATTGGGCACCCCTCAGGGGTGGGATCGATGCCGGGCACTCCCTGTAGCAGGGAATGCAAGCAGTACGCTCTAGCCCACTACACCATTTGGCAGGACTCAAAGCAAGTTTTACTAGGGACTTTCAGAAAAGAAAAGAAAAAAAAAAGAAAGAAAGAAAATCCATCACCCTCCTCCGGATTTGAAACCGTGACCTCGCGAATAAGAAGCTAATATGTTATCATGAGATTACGGAGATTTGGAAATAGAACTGCATTTACCATAAACAAATAACAGTAATTTAAATTTTAATGAGAATGCATTTTCTTATCACTATTTTTACTGACTCATGAGATTTGCAGTAAGAAAATAAAACGTAAGAGATAATACAAAAAAAAAAAGACTTTACACGAGGGCACCTGTTAACTATCTATAGTTAACAATTCGCTGCAACAGTATCCTCCCGAGCCATACTTACATCACGGTAACCACGCCCATGGCATGTTTATACTCCGCAATTACTTTCACGACAGACAAGAGTGGATTTAAAATAATTTCCACTTAGATACGGCAGTGGCAACAATTTTTTCGCCGTCTTCTGCTCATTAATTCGCGAAAGATCAAGATACCGACACGCTACAAGATAAATAGCGGGTCTGCAGTCTGGTGGAGTGGTGCACCAAACACAGCAATTTCTGTTATCGCGGCTGCCTCGAAAATTAAAACGTCTTAGCTTTTTGTTTTCATCGCATTCACGAGGAATTTAACAAGTGGTGGGAACTCACGCATCAGCCTCGTATCTGCTACAATCTTTACCAAAACCGCCGCATTTTCCGGTTAATTTTTATGAGAAGCTAAACGCGATTGTGCGCTTAAAACGTTCTGCTTTATTTCGACAGTTCAGTTTTCAAATAGACGGGGCAAACTTTTCCATTTAATTCTTCCATGTTTAATGTTACACTAGCTCCAAAACATAACAGCAGAAACATGAAGCATACAGTAGTTAAGGTAAGAGAATATGGTTGGACGGGGTCCTGGGGACTACAGTTTACACGCTAAGGGGGCACATCGAGAGGAAGGGGTGAGCGAGAGGAGCCCTGATATAGTAAATAGCAGGATCCCTATCATCTACACATTGACTCTTCCCGATAACGTCTAGTACAACTGGCAGCTGGGAAGCTCTAGGCGAGATGAGACCTCACGCCCGGGAGACAAAGGTTATAGACAAATTCTCTGCCATGTAAGACACCTGACGATCTGTAACCACCAATTGGATGAAGGATGAATAAGATGGAGGGAAAGGAAATTCAGGGAAAGTGATAAACCTCCCCATCATTCGACTGAGTCGGGGAACCCCTCGAAATAATCAGTGGTTTATGGAAGTTTAACAACGGAAGTCCAACTCAAGACTTCCCGAATGCAGGTCACAATCTACCGCCTGAATTATATTGCTGGGTAGTTAAGACTTAACTATTTTCTCCCATTGTTGGCATAATGCTCTTTTATTCTGTCTACCATCCCATTTAGGTCATATTGCCGTCTTTGCCCTTTGGAATAAGTTTTCATCGATAATGATATACACTTCTTTACTACTAGGCTTTTGTTTAGATTGCGTTATCAACAATAAAGTCACACACATATTCACTCTCACTCAGACTTTCAGATGCTATGGCGGATGCAGAGTAATTTTGGCTAAAAAAATATTCTTAGCTTCCAGCCAGAAGTTGAACCCTGGACCTAGCTACCATTACCAATGGCACTCATGGTTGTTTCTCTTTGTGGCTTTTTCAAAAGATCATCAATATTTCTCCTCTCCATTCCATCTTCCTACTCTTATAAGAACTGGTTTTGAAAAATCACTCGGGTAAAATACGCGTACTTTATTGAATACATAATTTACTAAAGATGCCACACAAAGTTTTCAAGAATATCCCCAATCCAATATATCCTTTACAAAATTTAAAAAGAGGCTAACAATTTTGATTCAAATACATCGAAAGCAGGCAGTTCGTATATTTCTTTGCTTGATTTACCTGAGTAATTACTTTTGCTTTTAGGTGTTTATGTTAAGTGTACTGGAAATATCTTACGACAAACTCTTCTATGACTTATCGCACACTTCCTGATATTCGTACCAGCGACAGAGCAACCAGACTGACCGGTCATATCCGCCAAAAGTTTCTCATCAAATACTTCAGTTACTTAAATTTAAATAGGTAAATATTTTGTCTTTAAGATGCTTCAAATACAAGTATTTTTAAGATTTTCTTTAAATTTATATCCCGCCTTCACTTGGGAGTTAAAGAAACTTTGGAATTTCTAGAATGAACTTGAATTTTGTGCATCAGATCCTCTCTCTTCTCTCTCTCTCATCTCTCTCTCTCTCTCCCTCTCTCTCTCTCTATCTCTCTCTTCTAGGAATTACTCTGCAAGTTCTCGATTCCTCTCTCTTCTCCCTCCTCCTCCCACCTCCCCTCCCCTCCTCTCTCTCTCTCCCACACCTCACCCTCTCTCTCCTCCTCTCTCTCTCTCTCTCTCTCTCTCTCTCTCTCTCTCTCTCTCTCTCTCTCTCTCTCTCCCTCTCTCTCTCTCTCCTCTCACTCTCTCTCTCTCTCTCTCTCTTTCTCTCTCTCTCTCTCTCTCGCTCGCTCATACACACACATACACACAACGCACAGAGAGAGAGCGAGAGAGAGATAAATTCTCTCTCATTCATATTTCCAGAGAAGATAAGCAAAAAACTTGGACAGAGGAAAATTCCCATCGGTCGGTAATTGAATCCGCACAACAAACAGGTGATCTACTAACCGAGCTACGAGACCAGCCACCTGAATTGCTGGAATTCTAAAACAGAATCTTGAGACACATTTTGTAAAGTAACTTGTTTTGAGAACAACCTTTATTACGGTTGCTGAAGAATTCCGTGCTTTAGCAACTTCCGGCAAGCTTTGTGTAGTGAAAATAGCTGCATAGAAGCGAAGGAAGTTTCTTGGGAAATACCCGAAGGTTATTTGTCCACAGCTAGCTACCATTGCAACTTTGAGCACAGCTTCTTTCGGCCAGTTTCTGAGCTTTGTACTGTTTGCTTAGCTGGAAAGCAACGATCCAATCGTATCTTGGATGGACATTGTTCTGAGCAGTGCTCATAAAATCTGACACTGTTTCGATTTAAAATTTAATAATTTAAATACTGAACAACTTAATGCAGTTCTAAATTATTTGAAGTAACAGAACTTTTATTTCTATTATTACTATTATTATTACTATTATTATTACTGTTATTATTGTTACTATTATTATTACTATTATTATTATTACTATTATTATTATTACTATTATTGTTACTATTACTATTACTATTATTACTATTACTATTACTATTACTATTATTATTATTATTATTATTATTATTATTATTATTATTATTATTATTATTATTATTATTATTATTATTATTATTATTATTATTATTATTATTATTATTATTATTATTATTATTATTATTATTATTATTATTATTAACTTCAGTATGTTTTAAATGTAATTATTTCCATTCAAAATAAATTTGCCTAAGGAATACTATGTTAAGTAGCATGAAATGAAAAAGCAAACATTACAAAATGCTAAATAATATTATAAGAAATTATATGACGTCTAGTAATCCAATAAAGATAAAAACAATACGCCTACTCAGGACTTAAATTTTATCTTACTTCTGCTGACCTTGATAAACGTAATTTAATTTGTGTCGTCTTGGGAGTATGCATTTCAGAGAAAGAAAAAATAAAGCTACAACTGAGGTTAAGACCTAGATAAGCTTCAATACAGTACTTCTGTTATAAATGTTAATCCCTGCAGTTTTATCAAGTTCATTGTAGTCTTGTTAGAACAAGGCACTGCGTCCATCACCCTGCGAGTCTACCTTCACTTTTAGCACGCCAATTAGTTTACATTATGTTTATTTGGAGTTTATCTCAGAACGAACACCTGCGCTCAGTTGCATATTTATTTCCACTGTGTATGTAATGTGTTTAAGGCATTCAAGTCGTGAAAAAGAAAATTGATTTTCTTTTTGCTAAGAAATGAAGTCGATATAGACATAACGTGCTTTGATATGAACTGTTTTAACAGAACCATTATCTGTCACTTACTGTCAGATAATAAAAGTATAATTTGACTCCAGGTATCTCAGCATGCATTTAACGTTATATTTGTAGCTTTCAGGCTGTGCTCCCCTGAACAGCGATTCAGGATAACATGGGTTCGAGGCGTTTTTTTTTTTTTTTTACAAAATAAGAATAAAATAGATTATGATTAATGAAAGAATAAAACGTAACAGTGATGACAGACGCGCATCAATCACTTATCAGGAAGATAATTAGAAATAAATTTATAAAAATAGATTAATATTCTAATTATTATTCGTATTTAAGTTTTGCATTTGTGTATGAAAGTGTATGTATAAATATTAATACTTCAGTTTTGGTTGAAAATAACATTTAACTATGAAAGGGAAGTTAATCAGTACGACAGTAAGAGCGATGACGAATAATGAGTTACAATTTAAAAAAGTAAAAGCATTTTAAAAGGAGTAAGAACGAATACTTCGGAAATCTTTGAACTCCACGAAAAAAAAACGAAATGTGGTTTAATATAGGATCTTAAGCCATAACAAGTTCTACATGTTTAGTAATTTTGTCAAAAACTTAATCTAGAATAAAGAGGACTTCAGAGGTAATTTCAAAATAATTCATTGCATTTAATTTGTCATGAGAATACTTTAAACACATAGCATTACCCAGTTTCAGAGAATATTTGTTATATTCTCTATATAAACGTAGCTTAACATTTTATAAAAGTCTTACTGTTTCATCCTTGGAAGTTGCCAAATGTATTACCAAGTTTGACGCACATGCAGCACATGAACGTGCGAAATCTTTCTCGGATTCACAGGACCACAAAACATTTTGCCGGAAAAATCTCCGCATAGAATTTTTGGGTGTAATACAACACAATATAAAAAAATGCTTGTGTACTACAACACTACAGGTGGTAGAGAAACAAAACATGAATATTTGTCGGTAAGCATCAGCATACTTTTTACAAACAAACTTGTCCAAATGGATTTAAATAGTTTGTATAGTTGTGTTTACTCATTTGTGGGCAATTCGCAATTGCGGTGTGGAGTTGGTGTCGTTTCCTGAATGTTATGGCGTATTTACGATAAAATCTACAATAATGCAATATTGGCCAACTTTGTTCCTGTGTGACAGACAATAGATTGATAAAGGTAATGAATAATGTGGAGGTTATCCTAAGAGAATTTATTTCTTTACAGTGAATACTTAAGATGGTATTTTCTATCGAATTAGGTAGAGTGAAATGCAAGAAGTATCTGAAAACACTGCCTGACAAAAGAAACCTTTTTCATACTTCCGCGATAAATGTAGATCATTCTGAAGGAAAAAAAATGTGCTAATTTTGGAAATTGACATTTCTTGTCACGCCAGTTTAAAAAGATGTGACGACATTTATGTCCTCACTTGCGAGGTTTCGCTTACATATGGTACAGTACTATGTATCATGGTAAATTAATATTAATTCAAAATAATATTTGGACTATATATTTAAGCCACATACATGTAACTATACCTAAAAGTGCTTGATAGAATGTGATTGCCTCCAAAATGTGAATGCCATAAATGAATTTTAAAGACATTATACAATCCATGTCCTTGTTCTTGTGGAATTTAAACAAATTTGAAACCCATTTTCTTTTAGATTTTTTCCTTTGTGTTAAAAAAAGACATGCATGGTCCCTGTAAATAACTGCGGAGCTGGTAAGTTCGCCGTTTGTAACGTTTTTTTTCTAAACATTTTGCCTTCATCGAGTTTTTGGATTTCAGGTCCAACAAAAAATTCCTTCTTTCAATTTTGCCTAATATAACTATGGAAACTTGTCTTGAGATGTGCAAATCCACTGCTGTCCTTGAGTACCTCAACAAAAGTGTTCACGAGGCCAAGCTTTATATGTAAGGGAGGGAGATGAATCTTATAAGGCTGAACCAAATGTGTTTGTTTTACATTACCCTCCCATGAGACATATTACTGCCGCTTGCCCTGCTATTGAACCACATAATATTTTTCCATATCAGGCTTGCAAATCCCTCTTGTAATCCAAGCAGCAAACCAATTAATTTAAGGTCACCACGTATGTTACAGCAATGAACCTCATATTTTAAATTACGTACAATTTTGATCATATTTTCATAACTTTCGTTTAAAACCTATAGAATGGAAAGCTGTAACTGATGGCAGTCCGTTACCATTGTGAAGTAACACAGCCTCTAAGCTGAACTTCCATGAATCTATAAAGAATCGCCAGTTATTTGAATTATGCTCAATTCCTATCTCACTCATTAAACCATTCATTTCTCTCTTCAACTTAAAATTACTTTATACATTTCTGGCGTGTATTTCGAAACTGCAATCTGTATCAGTTGCAAGTATTTTCCAAAGTTGTGGCCTAGAAAATGGAAGTTCAGATTCTTGCTTTGTCAAATTTAATTCGCGTGCCAAATCGTTTAAGTCTTCTTGACCTACAAAATTTTCTGGTCAAAAGTCGATATCGTTTGAAGTAGAAGCCTAGTTAAATTGTACAGCTTATTTTCATCTTTACATTTGGTAAGCACTTACCTGCGTAAGTAATCGCGTAAGACAAAGGTGGGTAACCTATCACATGGGTGCTACCGCGAACTCGTTTTTGACTATCTAAAAATTGTGATGTAACGTCATTTTAAGCTTCTTTTCAGAATCGACGTGTGAAAATGGAGTGAAGCATGTCTTACCTTCGCGGAGGTAAATTATATGTTGGGTAGTGTAATTAGAGAGAGCTAATGGTACAAGTGTCCTGCACCGTGGCATTGTGGGCTAGGGCGTTATGCTTTGGATCCCTGCCACGGAATGCAGTCGCATTCGATCCCACCTGGGAGTGCGGATTTTAAGTCCCAGGTATAGGACTTGTGAACACTCAGCATTGTGAGGAATCTGAGGAGCTACGATAGGTAGCGAATCCCGGTTTAGAAAGCCAACTTTTCTGCTAGGGGTGCCATGATGCTAACTGTATCTCCTCCCTGTTTCGGTTGGATGATCGCCCACCTCCAACTTGCGTATGTGATGGCCATAGATATATTTAGTTTTTAAAGTTAAATGTGAGTCTGTAGTTGACGATGGTTGCACTGTTAACCCAGGTGGTCGATGTTCCTTTGATAGCTGTAGTACTACCTCAACGCAGACATATGCATCTTCGGTACAAAGTCACAGCTATACTTATTTTACTACGATATTAGAACATATGTAGTACACTACAAAGTGAATGAGTATTAAAATAAGCAATAAGAAAATAGAAAAGTGGTGCATGTAATGACGATCAGTTAGGCGATCATCCAACCGATACGGGGAGGAGATGTGGTCAGCCTCTCAGCATCCTCCAGCCGGAATGTTGGTTTTCGTGACCAGGACCGCTTACCTATCATAAGCTCCTCACTTTCCTCACGATGCTGATTGGGCACCGACCCTATACCCTAGACTTAAAATCCGCACCCCATGGGTGGCATCGAACCCGGACCGCTTTCCGCGGCCGGGGACCAAGGCATGCTGCCTTAGCCCGCTACGCCACGGCGCAGGACCTCAAGCAGTAATACCAGAGTAAAATACCAGATGAACGTTTAATACCGAGGACAAACACCCTCCCTTAGTCTAGAACAACAGTACTACATGACACTGCGTTGTGGCGTATGGAGCTTGACACAAACGGACTTTAATTAGCGTCTGGCGATGTATGGCAAGATGGAATGCAGAAGACATGATTTCATCTAAACAAGAGTGTGCATATGCTGTCTCGTCAGGTATGTAACATAAGCTTTCGCATATTTTACATTACGCCTCTACACTTTTTCACGCAGTAGCATTAACAGTAGTAGTAGTAGTAGTAGTAGTAGTAGTAGTAGTAGTAGTAGTAGTAGTAGTAGTAGTAGTAGTAGTAGTAGTAGTAGTAGTAGTATTAGTAGTAGTAATAGTATTAGTAGTAGTAATAGTAGTAGTAGTAATTTAATAATAATAATAATAATAATAATAATAATAATAATAATAATAATAATAATAATAATAATAATAATAATAATAATAATAATAATAATAATAATAATAATAATAATAATAATAATAATAATAATAATAATAATAATAATAATAATAATAATAATAATAATAATAATAATAATAATAATAATAATAATAATAATAATAATAATAATAATAATAATAATAATAATAATAATAATAATAATAATAATAATAATAATAATAATAATAATAATAATAATAATAATAATAATAATAATAATAATAATAATAATAATAATAATAATAATAATAATAATAATAATAATAATAATAATAATAATTGCGAATGTGCTACGTAGTAACAGATAAGGGAAGCAGGTGAATTGAACGTTATCTGCTGACCACGTGTAGAGGCAGAGATGCAGTTACTAAACACTTGGTGTGGACACTTGTCAAAGCTGCCAGCTCCACGTCACAGAAGAAACCCTACAGTCCATCGCATAATGGTGCGTTCGGTGGTAAAGTTACGGAAAATGTAAGTCGGCATCGATATAAATTGCAAAGTACGAGTGCAAAATTAAACAAAATTAAAAAAAAAAAAAACATAGTTACAAGTTACATGTATTGATACCGAGCAGGATGGCTCAGGTGATTACGTTTCTGGCCCGCATTCGGGAGGTCCGGGTTCGAGTACTGTGGCCGACCTACCTGACCCATGGATTTTTCGGGGGGTTTCCGGGGTCACCAGGCGAATGTGGGTAGGTTAATTATATCCCCGAATTTCCGGTCCCTCCATTTGATCTATTATCATTTCACATCGTCTCTCATCTGGTGGTCTCTTTCAGGGTAGAAGTGTCGGTGGGTGTCTGGGCGCTGCATGGCAGGCAGATATGCTTCGAGTGAACCACTTTCTCCTCCGGTAGGTTGGCGGTCTCCGAACCGGCTGCTGCGATCGCTTCCGAACCACAGGAGGGGGCATGTCCGTTGCCCTGGCCTACCGTGGGTTGTTTCCATCTCAGTAACATGTAGGGACCCTGCACTCTGCACTGCCGTGATTCCCAGCGACGGTTACCCTCTGTCTCCTCTCGCCTCATCCTTCCTCCTTGGGATGCCCTACTTTAGGCATAGATATAATAGATCAAGACTAGTAGCAGTGCCAAATCCCCTCCCAGTAATCCTAATCCAACATGTAATGGTGAACAAATGTGGTACATTCCTACCATCACCTTGTCATCGCACTTCCCTGTGATCGATGACGTTATGTACTGTTAAAGAGCGGTGTCTATCTCATTAACATCATGCTGAATCACAAAATTCATTCACCAGCAATATGCTGTTTTATCCTTCCTGTAGTCGGTTCAATATGTTTCCAGCCTAATCATTGGTGCAATCCATGTTGTCTTTCAATGGTTTATTAATGCTGACATCTAACAGCTGTAAATGGTAAGTTAATCCGCGTGAGTCTATCGACACCTCCACTTTCATCCTTTCATTAAATGTTTGTTTTCAATCCCATGAGATCCAAATGTGAACCATTGATTTCATACAAATAATTACTTTTTAACATTAGCCTTTCAGAACGAATGCACCACTTCCACTCCATATGCTATGTACTCCAACAGCAGGTAGTTTTTCTGAAACCTCTCTGTTGAAATTATAGCCATCATTTCATTTAGTGAAATCAAGAGGTCAGATCTGAAATGTTATCTTTAGATCCATTGTGATATAGCTGAAACATGACAGATAAAACACACTGAAGATATTCGTATCAAATTCTTGCATTCTTTTTCTTGGCTATACTGGTCACAGACACACAAAAACACATTTCTTAATAACAATCATTTTCTTTTTAGTTTCAGGGACTACTAATGAACTCTATATATGTAAATGTTAATGAAATTCTATACGTACTCTATCTACTGTGCATGTAGTAGAGAATTTAAAAAGAAAAATTCTCACACAGATAAATTATTTGTCTACAACTACCACTATAATGAACTGCTTATATTTATTTTCACTGTACCAAAATATTAGAAAATGTCATTCTCATACTCTTGATAAATTTGAATTTGCATGAGAGTTTTAAACTCTTGAATATTTTTAGCTAATCCAAATCACTTAAATGTATTATCTCAAGAAGAGTTTTAGATTGCACAACCATATCTTTATATTGTGATTTTGTGGATTGGTAGAATCAAAAGTCTTATTTGCAAAAATTTAAAACACTTTATTGCAGTATGCAGAAGCTTTGTACAACCCTTGCAGCACCAAAAAGACGTGACTCTGAAAAACAGCAGTCTTCAAGGTCGTGTCGTTACTCCGCCACACAAACAAAACGATTCCACTGCAGTACATCACACAACTCAACTCCACTACGCAACTGCAGCTAACTCACTGCTTCTCACTAACTCACCTCCCAGTTATTGTTCTGGACCTTTCGATAACAATCGCGATGGCATCAGAAACGCGGAAAAATTCCAGACTTCTCTCTGTCTCCTTCTCCCTCTGTTTCTTTCTCTCTCTCTCGGCAAGCGTCCAGCTCGCCACTACCCATATTTCTCTCCTGCCCACGCGCGCCCGGTACTGGCTTGTCGCAGCTCCAACACAACAATACGAACGGCGACAATATACTCCTATTAAGTGTTCAAATTTTAACAAAGCTTTCAAATCAAATAAGGCAAAAAGCTTCAGATCCGTTTTCCCTTAAATATTTTGATTGCTAGATCATTACGGAAGGTAATGAAGGCATCTACTTGTTGAATTTAACGCATGTTAATTCTAATTTCTAAACACTTAAACGCTTAAATGCAGCATTGTGTACGCAATAAAATAGTTGCAGTCGCGGTAATATTACAGCCCATTCACGTAGCTTCAATTATGTTCCAGCGCATCATGAGGTAATTTAGAAATTGCAGCACAAATTCCATTCCAAAGCGGTTTCATGGACAATGCAATAAACGGTTTTATTTCGTTGTATAAAAATAAATGCCGCAGTAATCGACAGTGCCAGTATTGCTCTAATTGTGGCTGGGAAATTGCTGTCCCTTTCTGATCAGTTTACAATTAACATGTGAACTACTGGTGCTTGGGCTGAAATCATTCTCCTCGACATTTTTACTTGATATGAAATGTCTACTTATTAATGATTTTAATTATCAAATTATGTTTGTGTTTAGAGCTAGCGGTAAAGTCAGTAGACAGTTTCATTAGTGTAAATATCAGGTACATGACAAGCATGTACATCATAGTAATTCATAGTCGACTCAGGTGGTTCAGTTGATTAGTGGTGGTTTGCGGATCCAAAGATCGTAGTTGTGTATGTGCTTTTTTTAACTGTAGTCTTAAGTCATATCACAAAAACATTAATTAAGCATATTTACTGCTCGGATTTCTCGCTTCACGCGTGATGTGGCGTGCCTATTTATGAAATGAATTTGTTATAGCTGTAATATTAATACTTTAACAAAGTGTTACTTATTTATCTCTCATAAATTAAAGTAAAATGCTCATTTGGGAGCCACCATATCGTCTGATCAGGCATCTTTTTACCTTTAGCCATGATTTAAAGTGCTAGAAGATAGTAATGGTAGAAGCCGAAAGTCAACCATATCTGGATTTGCTCCTAGGTGACCGCATGATAGATTGGTGGCGAACAAAAAATCATATACGATACGCCGGTACTCAATCAGTAAACATAATCATAATATCGTCCTCGTTGTCCTCGTCTCCGTCTCCATCATCATCATCATCATCATCATCATCATCATCATCATCATCATCATCATCATCATCATCATCATCATCATCATCATCACTATCATCATCACCATCATCATCATCATCATCATCATCATCATAAGTGACAGAGCCGGTAACAAACAAAATATTTAATTATTTAATAATCATTGATTCATCCGGTCTCAAATTTCAGATATTCATATTTCTGTAATTTATTCATTTTTAATTCTTTAAATTGAAACTCAATAGTGTTATCTATATTCTCTATTGAGCAAGATGATTCAGCGGAAGCGAGTAAGGATCTCTTTCGGGAAATCCCGGAGTCAATTTACGTCGATTGCTCGTTTGAACTTTCGGCTTTAAGTAGTTATTTCCCAGATCTGTTAGCGATTGGTATATGGTTCCTCTTCCATTGGGACTTCCTCCTCCCCCCCCCCCCCCCATTTTAATTTCATGCTCTTTCCTTCTCATGCTTCAGGTGTGTTTTTCAATGTTTCCTGATATACACTTGTTCCGTACAGATGGTGCGGATGCTTGTTCCATAGAAAAGGTTGTTCTCGCTGGACAGCTTCGGCACTGACCCAGGTGTTCGCACTAGGCATCGTTAGAGAGTTTTCTATAGTCTTCTGCCTGCGACCGGTAGCCTCCCACGATTCCTTCGCTTCATTCCTTCCTCGTTAGGAAGAGCAACGGAAAGAGCGGTGCAGGAGGTGCCACTCTCACCGTTTAAACTGTATGTACACTGAAAAAGATGTGTAGCTGCGGCGATCGCTCACCGTTCCGTTACGTGTGGAGCTCTTCAATATCTAAAGTAACTATTTAACAGTACTATATATTAACATGAAAACATAATTATCACTTCCCTAGAGAGTGTATACTTACCTTTGGTGCACTCTGTATACCTATCTAGTCTCAGGACACATAGTTATATTTCACGTTGTTTACTAGCAACTAGAACAGCAACTATCCCCGTTATGTAAAGCGAGTGGGCATACCAGAAAGTAAACATGATAACAGCGCTATTCTAGCCTGTCCCTATATTCAACCTGCACGATAGAAGCTGATAAGTCTGTAAAAAGAAAAAAAAAGCACACACACACAGACACACATACACACAAAGTGCGCTTTCTTCTGGAGTTTGCCCTGATATAGTAATATACTGCTTTATACTCCTATTTATAACACATTAATAATAATAATAATAATAATAATAATAATAATAATAATAATAATAATAATAATAATAATAATAATAATAATAATAATAATAATAATAATAATAATAATAATAATAATAATAATAATAATAATAATAATAATAATAATAATAATAATAATAATAATAATAATAATAATAATAATAATAATAATAATAATAATAATAATAATAATAATAATAATAATAATAATAATAATAATAATAATAATAATAATAATAATAATAATAATAATAATAATAATAATAATAATAATAATAATAATAATAATAATAATAATAATAATAATAATAATAATAATAATAATAATAATAATAATAATAATAATAATAATAATAATAATAATAATAATAATAATAATAATAATAATAATAATAATAATAATAATAATAATAATAATAATAATAATAATAATAATAATAATAATAATAATAATAATAATAATAATAATAATAATAATAATAATAATAATAATAATAATAAATCACTTGATTGAGTACTGATGTATTCAATAATTCTATAATCTCAGGGTGTTTTTTCCCCTCCTGTTTTTGCACTTCAGTAAATATTGTCGATCACATCTGTCATTGCACAAACTGCACACGTAGTTGTCATTGGGGCTGCGGTATTTATTCATTCCGCAATATCTTGTGATGGAAATGATGAATTGTGGATCTGGTGCTTATGGTCTATTGGGGTTAATTCTCTTTGGTCCAGTTCCGTTCTATCATTGCGTCGCATGCAATGTGTCATTCTTAGGTCTTTGATGTAGTAGGTTCTATCACAAGTACGTAGAACGTCTACTTAGTGCTGTTATTCCAATTCTTAATATTTATCTTAACGTATTTCGCCTTCGCTTTTTCAATTCTCTGGAGTCCGGTTTGGGATATTTTTATCCCATACTATTTTGATGTCGTACGTAATGAGCTAATTGTGATCTTAAATAATTTCATTGCAGTAATTAGGGGCAGGAATGTTAGGTTCCTGATGTATATTGCTTTTATTTTGTTGAGGTTGGTCTATCCAAAATATAACTGCTGAAAGACTTCCGATTGATTCAGTTTTACCTCACTTATTTTCTTTATATTTCTAGTAAATGATTTTTCATTGCTTAAGTGTAATTTACCACCGTTCTGTATTTTTCTAAATATAAAACAAATGCAGAAATGATGCTTACTTATTTATTGACTTATTTACGTATTGATTGATCGATTGATTCATTCATTCATTTATCTCAGCTCTATTTTCTTCTGCACATTTTCCTAGTTTCGCTAATGTCATCGATAGCCCTGCTTTCGATTTTGAGTCCAGTACAGTATCGTCTGCGTACATGATCAGCTTGGTTGACGCTCACCTCTGTAGCGTAGGTGGAGTGTCTGCCTTACATTCCAGAGATCCCGAATTCTAATCTCAGTCAGGGTAACTTATCTGTATAGCGTTCCTGTTTTGAAGATTTCCTTTATGCTGAAAGACGAATGTCGGATAACTCTTTGGCCCTAGGTTCATTTGAGCATCATTTCATCAATTTTATTCGTGGTGCGATATGACTTAACTTTAGAAGACAAATAAAAAATTATATATTAATAAAAAGAGTTGTTTGATAGGCGTTCATATAATATGTTTTGTAATATCTGTCAGTACGTTAAACAGTAGAGGATTTAGTATTAAACTGGACTTGGTCCAGTATATAGTTTAACATGAATTATTACAAGAGGGCCGTGCCGTGGCCAAACGATTAGACATCTTGTCTCTCGCCAAAGCGGACAGGGTTCGATCCGAGGTGACCGCATGTGAGATTTCTGGTGGACAACACGGCGCAGGGACGGGTTTTCTCCGGGATCTCTTCCGCGCCATTATTTCACCAGTTGTTCCTTTACCATCTTTCCTTTCATTCATTTAGCCTTCATTCTGTCATCTATTTTACTCACTCTCATACTAGGCATCGGGCTGATCACTCATCCTGTTCCTCTTCCCGACGCTTATTTTGAACACATTTTCCGTTTACTCTAAATGTATCGTTTCATTTGTATTAAAATATTTAGTGCAGTTTATCGTAATATTTTCAGGTATTTATGAAAACTATGTTTACCTTTTAAACTCCGGTTTCAAAATCTAAGACACCGATCTGTGTGTGTATGTGTGTGTGTGTGTGTGTGTGTGTGTGTGTGTGTGTGTGTGTGTGTGTGTGTGTGTGTATTTCTGTGCCTCTTATCTCCCAAGAAGCTTGCCGGCTTATATTCATTTGTAATGTTTCCCCATATGTACATATACTATTATTTTATCACCATTGTTATGATTACTATTGTTATCATTGTTAAAATTTACTTTTAAAATACATTAAGAGTTTCTAAAGTCAGAGCTATGATCATTTGAAATGTTCATTCAAAGTGTTCGGCCCGATTCTATAATTAGTACAAGTTGTATAATTAAAAACACTGTTCTGTGACGGTTTTTGATAAAAATTTGAACTAAGTCCCAAATATATCGATTAATATTGTGACTTTGTGGGTTCGTGAAATGAAAAGTCCAATTTCACCGCTCAAAACTGTTCTTTATATCCACCGACTTACAGTTAAACACTTGCCAATTACATAAAATTACGTACTGCACACAATTACAATTCACCAGTTCGTCCGTTACAATTGCACTCGTAATTACGTACGGTCTTCTCACTAGCACTGCGTCCTTACACCAAGAACTGTCCTCACTCACACTAACTGACTAACTAACTTCACTTCGCTCCGGCAGCCCCTTTTTATAGGAATATCGCAGCCTTCTGGCTTTCACGGGAAGGTTCCAGAGATGAAGGATCCCGTAATTTCCAGAACGCAGGTGAAAGAGAAACAGACCGCACAATCATGTTTCTTTTTTCAGCCGTCCCTGTCACCACTATAAGACGGACGAGGGGGAGGCGTGGCTAACACGGACCTCCCCTGTCTTCCGCTCTCAGCTGCTTCCACAGGGTGTTCCAAAGCCCGGGTGACACTGCTCCCTCCTCAAAGCTGTTCGCCCCGAACAGTACCATCATAGCGTGCTAGGCGGTCCAGGTGTACCACCAGCATCTGCCCGGAGTCTGAGCCAGAAGTAGCGCTGCCGTAGTTTGCGAGTCATACGGTTCGCTCCCAGGTGTCCTCTTGAAGTACCAGCGTGCACTTCCTCCAAGACTTCTGGGACCTTACTCCGGGGGAGTACCAACTGTTCTCTCTGCGCCTTCCCATCGGGTGACTCCCATACCCGGAACAGCACGCCCTCTCTGGTCTTCAACGAGTCCCATTGGGCCCAGTACGACTTGCAGGTGGCGCTCCTCGGTGCGATGTCCTCCCAGGTTGGTCTCATCCCTGCCTCCACTTCCCTCAAGAGTTGCCCCAAGTCTGCGTCTGCCAGCTGCTCACTCCTCAGGCCTGCGCTATCCCAGCCTTCAGCAGGCACTGCTACAACTACTCGGACTGCTGCGGCACGCTCCTTCTCTTCCACTCTTGTGCACTGTCCGCACTCTTCTGGACAGGGTCTTCGGGACATGGCATCTGCGTTACCGTGGCTCTTCCCTCTACGATGTTCCGAGGTGAAGTCCTACTCCTGCAGCCTCTGGACCCAACGTGCTGTCTGGCCTTCCAGGTTCTTAAAGGTCAATAGCCAGGTTAGGGCGGAATGGTCAGTCCTCAGGTGGAATGGGTGACCGTGCAGGTACTTGTGGAAGTGCTCCAAGGTCTTTACTACCGCCAATAATTCTCGTCGGGTGACGCAGTAGTTCTTCTCTGCCTTAGATAGCGTCTTGCTGTAGTAGGCTATCACCCGCTCATGGCCGTCCTGGATCTGCGATAGGACACCTCCAATGCAATGGTCGCCAGCGTCGGTGTCCACAATGAAGGCGCCACCCGGCTGTGGAAAACCCAAAATTGGAGCACTGCACAGGGTCTCCTTCGGGTGCTGGAAAGCGTCTTCGGCGTCCTCCGTCCACACATAAGGCCGGTTTTCCTCCGTCAGGCGGGTGAAGGGTTTTGCGATGTTGTCGGCCTTTTCCTCTAAATCATTAAGGCTGTCGTCTACTTGACCCATCCGCTTGCCCAGATTCGTGACGTCATCCCTCACGCCGGCCAACCGTTTCTCAAACTTGGCGGCGAGGACCTCGTTCGCCTGCTTCATTTCTTCCGTCTTCTCCGTGAGGTTATCGTTAGCCGTCTTCATTTCTTCCAGCTTTGCGGCCAGGTTGTTATTTGCCGCTTCTATTTCCGTTGTTAATTCGGTCTTCATTTCTTCCATCTTCCCGGCGATGTTGTCGTTGGCCGTCTTCATTTGCTTCAACTCTGCGGTGATGTTGTCGTTGGCCGTCTTCATTTCCGAGATTAGTTCGGCCTTCATTTCCATCATCTTCTCCAAAATCTTTTCCAATGCCGCGTCCATGGTTGTAATGTTCGGTGATGTTGTTTTCCCGCTTCCTGACACCAGTGTGACTTTGTGGGTTCGTGAAATGAAAAGTCCAATTTCACCGCTCAAAACTGTTCTTTATTTCCACCGACTTACAGTTAAACACTTGCCAATTACATAAAATTACGTACTGCACACAATTACAATTCACCAGTTCGTCCGTTACAATTGCACTCGTAATTACGTACGGTCTTCTCACTAGCACTGCGTCCTTACACCAAGAACTGTCCTCACTCACACTAACTGACTAACTAACTTCACTTCGCTCCGGCAGCCCCTTTTTATAGGAATATCGCAGCTTTCTGGCTTTCACGGGAAGGTTCCAGAGATGAAGGATCCCGTAATTTCCAGAACGCAGTTGAAAGAGAAACAGACCGCACAATCATGTTTCTTTTTCAGCCGTCCCTGTCACCACTATAAGACGAACGAGGGGGAGGCGTGGCTAACACGGACCTCCCCTGTCTTCCGCTCTCAGCTGCTTCCACAGGGTGTTCCAAAGCCCGGGTGACAATATTCTTCAATTAGTTTAATATTAAATAAAGTCATGGAATTCATTCCTAAAACGTGCTACATTTGATGTTTTTATGGATTTGCCTGCTGCAGTTGAGAATGACAGGAAATTTTTCTCTGAGTATGCGGGGGTGGTTGTGTGAATACACAACACCTGTTATGTACGCTTACCAATGTAACGGAGACTAATAAGTAAGCGTTTCGAAGATAGTTGCCGAATATTTGAGGTAGTAGCTATTAAACTGTTATAGATTATCAGCACCAGATGCTAACCATTGAAGCATTACACTTGCTAACTTCTGAAGTATCAACAATTTTATGGTTTAAAGAAACTGTTTCAATAATGTGAGCAACATAAGTTAAGACATGAACTTTCACGGCGAGCGTTATTAATTAAAGCTTTGTGGGTGATCAGTCGTGTCCTGAAAAAGACCACGGAACTTAGAATGGCCAAAAGCTAGAATTTAGTTACTTTGAAACGGCTGATCACCCGTGAAGTTATAATTAATAGCAGCATAAGTTGCTATGAGTTACTGAAATGCTGAAGAGCGAATTTCTTTGTGGCTACCACCGAGTATGTCCTATCCCAAGCCAATTATCTATCACAGTTAAATAAACCTCCAATATAATCGCCGAGCTTCATGGCTACTAGAAAAGTTCCTACATTATACGCTTTAAAAGTTGAATATTTTATTCGCCTTTGAAACACAGATTTTACTCTCTGACCTGCTAAAATCTAAGAAGAACTGTACAGTCCTCTAGTTTTCAGAAGTGGCGTAAGAACGTATTTGCTGGAAATTCTCTAATTTCTGAAGATATGGAGTTCTAATTACACAAACCTTGAGCCACGAATTCCATATTAATGGAAGTCCTATTTCCCTTAGCCACTTTGAATTATAACCGATTGCTTTGCGGGCCCAAATGACCTTGTTGTCGACGGGCCCTAAAACACCACACACTCACTCACTCACCCCGATTGCTTTGCCTAAACCGTAAATTTTCTGGGTAATGATTTATGCACCAAAAAACTTCCAACTCGTGCATCTCACGTCATGCATTGATTTTAAAGTATGGAAATTATTTATTATATTTATTTCTTTATCACTTTATTATAAAAGTATTCATCATCATCATCATCATCATCTTCCCTCATGCTTTAGACATTACTGCCTTTTGTAGTCTATATAAGTTATTTTATTAGTTCTACCGTTTTCTTGGTCTTTCCATGCTCCTCTTTCCTACTGGTCTATAGTTCATAAAATAGAGTGGTAATCTTTCTTTCTCCATTTTTGTATATAGGCTACCCATTTACTTCTATATTCTTGTACTCATAGGGGTTGAATGTGTGTGTATCTCTCTCTCTCTTTCTAGGCCACGCCGTGGCTCAGTGGTTAGACCGCTTGGCTCTCAACAAGGCGGCCCGGGTTCGATCCCAGGCGACCGCAAAGTGAGATTTGTGGTGGACAACACGGCGTTGGGGCGGGTTTTCTCCGGGACCTCCGGTTTCCCCCGCCATCTCATTCCACCGGTGCTCCATGTTCATCTCATGCATCATCAGTGTCACCGCCTGCGGTGCCGTATGTAGTAAAAGCGGGCGTTAAACACTACACATTACACACATCTCTCTCGTTCTCTCTCTCTCTCTCTCTCTCTCTCTCTCTCTCTCTCTCTCTCTCTCTCTCTCTCTCACTCTCTCTCTCTCTCTCTCTGCACGTATATCTTCACTTCGTTTGTGGTTGATTTTTCTATATTCCGCAATGTATAAAAGAATTAATATCAGTCATGTGTATTTACTCATAAGAAGGCATATCTCAGACCAAAGATAAAATAATATAGTTCAAATGTATCTTAATATGCAATTACGTAAATACTGTTTAAATACCTGCAAATGCCTGAAGTCTGAAGGAAATATGAAGGATGGTTTGTTTTTTGAACCTTTCAGCTTTACTTCAGAATGCTCAGAAATTCCTACGTCTGTTGATACCTCTACAAAAATAGTTGTGCACGTAATCTTTAACTTTGGAAAATTCCTTAGATTTTCTGCAAATGTTTGTGTGATTTTGCTAACTATAGAGGTTAAATAGCTTTCATTGAGCAAACGAAGGCTAAACAATAGTTTAATATACATACAATGGATTTTTCAGAACCACAAACAGCTACTTATTTTATATGACCCCATTGAGTCCCTCACCACGCTGCAGGGATCAGTCTAACTGAGCTAGCCTCCAACAATAAAATGGGAAGCAACACATATTAAGGCATAGTGAATTTGAAAAATGTTTTTGACAAAACTAATTTAGTTTGACAACGCTAATAATACGAAGAATACAAAAGTTATAATACACCTAAAATACCAAGTTGCCTTCTACACTGCAGGAAATGAATTATATCAGTTGTTTCAGAAACGTCCGCAATACTCTATCGAGAGACAGAATTAGGAAAGTCAACTCTTGTGGACCCAAACCACTGGAACTCAGCACCAGGCGTAGACCATTGTAAGACTGATTATAACTTAGGTGAACTCATGGAGGAAGGATACCCTATGTGCAACCAGATCCACGCGACGTTGTTTACTATCACAGTCGTGGTTGTTAACGATTTCAGTATGACACGAAACCTCATGCCGCCCGCCTCAGTAGCGTGGTGGTAGCGTGTCTGTTTCACGTTCAAGAGGTCCCGAGTTCGAACCTGTATAAGGTTTTTTCCAGGGTTTTCCCTTTGCTTACAGACGAATGTTGGGTAGCTCTAAGCTCCATGGACCCTGGACACATTTGAGCATCATTTCACCCATTTCATTCACCGTCCGATATGACTTAATGTTGGAGGACGTAAATTTACAACAACAAAAAGCACGTCATGCCGGTGTTCCTTCAACGTAGGGTTTCTGGTACGAAGGCCGCCCCCCCCCCTTTCAGGAGAGTACCTTAGAAACCTTATGAGCACTAGAGCAAAATCTTTACAAAAGTGGAACTCCACCATCCCTAGGTCGGGACTCGTTCTAAAATCCTGATAAATATAAAGGTAAAATTGTTTACTGATGTTGAAGATGGCGAGAAACACAAGGCCAGTGTGCCCGTTCGATGGAAATCGAACTCGGAAACTTCCGAATGTAAGCATCGCAAGTTAACGCGGAGCCAGCTCACTCGATTTCTAGTGGAAGCAGGCGTTAGTTTACTCCACTAGAGTGAATGATCTCGTCAGGGTGCGTTTGCTTAGTTTATCTTTTAAAGTGTGTTCATCAGTTAAACGAGCACTGAAACTAACAGAAAAATGCCAAAATATTATTCACCAATTTCACTTTGGTTTAAACAGTAATGTAGGTAAGTATTCCTTCCAGGAACTCGGATAGTAAATCGCTTCATGACAACTCGTGAGCTGTCAAATATTACTATTACCCAATACCTCTGCAGAAAGTATAACATCCCTTAGATATTTTCTGGTCAGAGGCCCACATGAAAAGCTCGAGATTCGTAAACAAAATACCTTTCGATATACACAAAAGTGCAGTAATGACCAAGACAGCTAACGCTGCCATTGGTGTATCTTGGGCAACACGCAACGCATCAGTTCCACTTTTAGCTATTGTGGTGTTGACGATGGCGGGGATTTGGTGCCAGTAATGTCATTCGGAACCCCAGGGGTATTCCGGGGCTGCAGCGACCTCATTTAACCACTATGCCCGCCACACTTGACTGTCCTTATCTGCAGTTGAGGAGCCCATCGCGGGTCGAACAAATAATATCAATCGATAGTCGATTATGAGTCCCATCAGCAACAATGTAAAGTGCACAGACTCGTCAGCAATGCAATCAGAAAAGCAATTGAGTGAGCTAATGGCAAATCGATGTTAGTCACTCCCAACAGCAAGAGAGGGCCATAAGACTGTTTCTCGACGTATAATTGTGGTCCAAGCGCCTAAATCTCAAGTTAACGTGTTTTAATTGCATTCGTAACATATGTGTTTCGGTGTGTGTTCGTGTGTGGGGATAACAGTGAAAAGAAGGAGAATAAAGGAAAATTAAGGGTCCAAAGTTTATTTGCCTTGACGATAGTACCTCATTTGTTTGTGCGTTACTTAGCACTTTCTTGGAAAGCACACGCCCCTTTACTATAAAACCTCGATATCTGACATGATATAAACTACCTGTTATCATAACATATGCGGCAGCAGGAACACATGTTTAGCAAACACAAATCGAATTCTGATTGAACAAATGGCGCAATCGTCCAGCATCCTGACGTAGCAATTTAAGTTAGGAAGTATTTATACGTAATATGTGATTACGACATTTGTATTCCACAACATTTTATCAACTTTACATAGGTAATATGGATTTGTTTACTTACTTTGGTGAATTGCATTTTTATTTTTATTTCTGAAACAGTTCGCTACATTGATACATAGCTTATTTGTGATGATTTTGATATTCTGTTTAAAACAGAATAAAATCAGCAATACGTCCTAAAAAGACATTGAGGCTGGAGGTCATGTTCCATAGCAGAGGATTATGTGAACATATCTGATGGAAATAAAATACAAATTGGAAGTAAAGCAGTGCAGGAAGGTAGTGGAGCTATTACAACTTTACAGTCATGCATAGCCCACCAATTGGTGGAAGTAATAAACAAATTAGGAAAATATTGTTTTCTTGTGTATGATAAATAAAATTGTTTCAGTTTGTTTTTATTGGTGTATGGCTCACAATACGGAACCGAGTTCGTGATAAAGAGCTACATTACACAAATCGTTGTGCAATACAAACTTCATTATGAAATTAGTTGCACAATGAAGTGCCAATAACAAACTTAAGTAATGAATATGTTTACAACTGTTTTAGTAATGTAAGGGTCATATTACATAACCAAAGTAGATCAAATACACATATTTCAGCGTAATTGGTGCGATATTAGATTGAGTAGCCTATTTCCAAATTTGGTAACTCTGCTTGGTGTGATACTTGAAGACAAGATATTACAGAAGACATAGAAACCACGTCTGCTCATTGCTGAAATAGTTCAAAAACCCGTAACTGTGCGCAAAGGTAAGTGAAACAAAAAATAAAACAAGAGGGGATTTTGCACTAAAAATTGTATTAAAGCTTTTTATTAATATCCCAAGTGACCGTATTCATAAACTTCTTGCGTTTCTCATAGTATTAATGTATCTTTAGTGGGCTTAATAAATTGAAAATTGGCAATTTAGTTGTGCAAGTATACAAGGCTATCGATACAGGTCACCATCCAAAGAATTTATAGAATGCATACGTTCAACATGAGCCGTTTATTGCCCCAGATCCGAAGTTGAAGCTTGTGATAGGATTGCTTTTACTAGGTATATAGTGTGTATCTTTTATCAGTCAATCAAGAAATAATTTTATTTAGAGCGAATAACAGTGTTGATTTTAAAGTTTGTATATACTTTTCGAATTAAAAATATTAACATCTGTGTTTAAACAATATTACCTACATAAAACACAACTAAGCTGTGGAATGAGTAACAACAGTGAATTAGAAAGTGATTTATGATTTCCAATTAATTAATTTTATTTACTTTTTTGGAGTTATGCAACTTTTGTGAAATATGACTTATGGAGTACAAATATAGCTATAAAATACTACCATATGTTTTTATAATTTGGGTTCACCGAATAGGAATATGGTAATTACTTGTTTTCAGGGAGGTTATTTCTTATTTTAGACATATTTTTAAAATTCTCTTAAGACTCATTTTACTATCATATAAATTAGTATATATTCACATGTTCTATATACATTAACATGTATATTCAGCATGTTCTTTATGCAATAAAAGTACGCGATTTCTCCTTGAAATTGATTGGATTTATTTCCATGGGAAAACTATGCTCTTGTGGTCCAGAGAAGGTTACGAGATTTATTGCACACGCTAATTGGACAGGCAATGTAGTTGCCATGAAGCAGACGTCCTCTGCAGTTAGGAATAATGAACCATAAACAGGTTAATTCGAACGGCAAATAATTAGCATATATTAATTATATAATTTAAATTAATAGAGTACTGCAATGCATGTTGAGGATAACAAAATCATTTTAATAATGCAAATGATTAATTTATTTAAAGCAATGAAATAAATTATACAAGTGTTCCTTATTTAAATCAGTATATATCCCAAGAGCTATTAGAAGTCAAGGCCAAAAATGAGTGAACTGTTCCTTAGTGTAACGAATTTTTTTAATACTTCTGATACATTTAATTTCCCACTTTTGTCTGTTATATATTTCTGAAAAGTTTGCCGATTCGCCAGCAGGCATCGCCTGTGCATCGTTTATTCATAAGGGCAGCGGCAGCGCCAATAAGCTATCTGGTCACGGCTATTCCTAGAATTACACTTTGTGGCTGGTACACTGATACGCGTGGTATGCTTCCGATGTTAGTCTATCCAATTCTTTGATGCTTAAATGCGTATTGTAATTTGTTTAGGCCTTGGCATTGCTGATCGTAATCTTTTCTCCTGCTCGATTTCTTGTGGCATTAATCTCTATGTGGGGCTTTTTAAAAGTTACTCGGAGGTTTCAGTCTAGTTATCACCTTAACTGTAAATGGGTATGAATGAGTTTCTAAGCCGAAATATGGGCAGTTGTAATTTTCAAACATCGTATTCCTTTTCATTGTGTTCATGGCAAAATTCTAAATATCACTGCAGTAGGACAAATACATATTGCAAACTGAAAACCTTATTTGTGTGTCTTTAACAGAGCATCAACATTTGAATGTATTAACTACATGATTTGCAATTATTTGTTTATCGGCCATAGGCATCTTGCAGAAATATATTGCATAAATTGTATTTTTCATTATATTTTTGTAACTCCCTAAAAGTAATGAGGTTGCTAAGGCTAAAATAAAGATACGGTAATTTCGTTTTGTGGCGGAATTAGTGAAAATCGTAATGAGTAATAACGGTTCTGTAGTAAATAGCACATATGACAGAGAGAGATAGTAGTAAGAGTTCCCTAATCGCAAGAATTGCAGATTAGCAAGAAAATCATGCGTTGCACTTGCATGAATTTCTCTATTACAAAAGCTATTGTTAAAACGCTTATCCACTTCAAGTTAAAGGAGATACACATTTCTGAAATAATCTTGTTAATCTTCTTATATGCGCAGAGGGAATATGAGAATATAGTAGGCTTTGAAAGGTAGTGAAACCTTAGAAGAGGTGGTGGCTATGTTATTCCACTCACTCTGATTGACCTGATGTCAACATAAGTACTCCCATTTTGAAAATTCAGACAAATAGCAATAAATATTACCATAATGTGTTAGATAAAAATTGTGTATTTCAAAGTGACGTAAATCCTTTTTGCACTAAGACTTTGTCTATATCTAAGAGTTTCTAGTTATGTGTAGGCCATTCAGAATGAACAGGGTTTGTGAGAATATCCCCACAAAATTCAAGGTATACATTTAATTTGTCATGAAAATATCATATACATCATCAAATATCATATATACTATATATAGTATTTTAATCTATATTGTTAGAATCACTTTTGATAAACCTAAAATTTACTTAAACTGTTCCATGTAAACACCAGTCTGGGTTTGGGGATATTCTTAAAAATCTTCGTCTCGCATCCTTGCAATATGTATTACTTAATTACCAACCTCTATCGTTTTCAATCGTTGTTCACACACACACACACACACACACACACACACACACACACACACACACACACACACACACACACATTAAATATATCCCTAGATGACTTACAATAAGTATAAGAATGGGATGATTTTTATAGCTCGCAAATTTTCATCATGACCACTTAAGTGCTACTCAAAATAGTATCTTAGCAAACATTTTGTATATTTTCACTTCAAGATATGCACACACTTATGTGCCAGCACTAGCATAAGTTCCACGAACATTATCAAAAATTTAGCGATTGGGTTGTTAACAGTAATTTTAAGTGTTCTACTAGCTAAGTAAAGAAACAATTGTATTCCAATGGAAAAATTCAACACCAAGTTTTCACGGAAAATAACATAGGGAAAGGCTCGTGTGTGTCTTTTCGTGTGGTTTCTGTGTGACTGTATGTGTGTGTGTAGATGTGCGTGTGCACTGAGAACAGCAAACCTCAAAAACGAACAGGAAGTCAACAAAGTCAAACAGGAAGTTAAATATCAAACATAATATTTCAGTACTACGTTTCCTAAAAATGGGACAGGAGAGTTAAAAAATATCCTCCAATTCAAAAACGAAGTCATGGAACTAAAATACTTCGAAATTTTTCTTTTCTCAGAAGTTTATTTAAGCATTATGATTACATCAGTGTAACTTTGAGACTCATGAGACATAAAATGTATATTTTGATTTTTTGGAACACTCTCTATTTTTGGTGGACTCTCTCAAGTCCTCAACTTTAAGAATGAATTTTACGTAATTAGTAAACAGGGTGTGACACAATCTTTCCCATAGCTTTATAAAAAACACAAGTCACGTAAAACTTTTTTTTCATTTTTCATTGCCATTTATTTTTAACCGATACCTTTCCTTGTTATTTATTTATAGGTTTGAATTTGAAAATACTTAAGATTTTCTTACTTCTTAGGAAGTTATTTGATTTATTCCCTCCTGTCTCCTGGCCATGAAAAGGAAATGCATTTTGTAAGCAATCACATAGTGAGGACCTTTGAAATATTCGACCATCACTTTAGTTTATTGAATACCAGCTATATATATAGGTACAAAACAAAACATGATATAAATTTTTTAACTTCATTTACAAGAAATACAATAATAATTGTAAATAGAATGAACAGAGCAAATCATGTGAGTGCAAATTCAAATGATTATATTTATAAGGAATGTATAGAATGCAGTTTTATTTTTGGATATTGAAGCTTATTAACTACCCAAAATGGATCTCTGATTCTCTCCTTTACCAAAAGACACCATTATCGTCTCTTACTTATAAGAAAAAAATGTGTGAACAAGATTTCCTTTCAGATACAATTATACAAAGCCAGCGTCATCAGTAATTCGCTATATTACAAATACCTGCGATTTTGAACTGGAGTTACTTCTTATCCTACTACTTACATATTTCATTAAGAGTCGAAAGCAGAGTTGAGTTCTTACCTGCAAAAAGAAAAGGGTAAATTAGAAATTTATTATTACAGAGCCAACAATAAACACAAGCATGAAACTTTTCAATTGTAATATCAATGTGTGTGTGTGTAGTCTTTAACATGCGGCACCGCAGGTGGTGACACTGGTAATACACGACATGAAAATGGAGCAGCAGTGGAATGAGAGGCGGGCGAAACCTGAGATCCTGGAGAAAACCCACCCCAGCGCCATGTTGTCTACTACAAATCTCAATTTGTGGTTGCCTGGGATCGAACCCGAGTCACCTGGATGAAAGCCAAGCAATCTAATCACTCAGCCATGAAACAGCCTGTAGCATCAACTCCATGAATAGGCTTCTGAGTATAATTAAGTGGTCTTTCATGCCCGATACAGAGTAGAACACTGAGAACCGCAGCAGTTAAAGTGCTCCGCAAATAAAATTTAATATCAATTTCATTTATAACATTGAACGCACTTCTATTTCCATATCAGATAAAGGGGATGCGGACATTCTGAAGTGCAGAACCATGTCATCTTAATCGCGTATTCTCAGAATGCTGACGTCAGAAACAGCTGTGCTGTCTGTTCAGCTATCTAAAAGTTTGCAGATTTCTAATTCATAATGACAATACGTGTTACGTTTGCCCCCCATTTTGAGTTACGGCTAGTGAAAGGGATCGTTTCCTTAAAATACAGCTCCCTAAAGGGTATATTTACAGTATAGACTCAGTCTCGAATTTATTTTAAGACGTTGGTGCAACTTGTGTACGGAAACTTCTCTACACACCAGCCATATAATTTTATCCTGTGCAATTTCTCCAAGCTCCCTTTGAATTTTTATATCTTTATTTCAACACTTTTTTCAGAATTTATTCAAGAGAGACATATCCTAAAATGTAAATTTTAGGATGATAAAGGCGACCTGTAGGTGCTGTGGTGCAGTGGCTTAGTTATTAACAAAAATTTGGAATAAGATAAAATATAAATAAATGCTGATCAAAACAAGACACCTACAATTTAAAAAATATCGTATCTTCCTTTTTTTTGTAATTTTACGTCCTCCAACGTTAAGTCATATCGGACGGTGAATGAAATGGGTGAAATCATGCTCAAATGTGCCCAGGGTCCATGGAGCTTAGATCTACCTGACATTTGTCTGTAAGGATAAGGGAAAACCCCGGGTAAAACACTTATCCAGGTAACTCCCCTGACCGAGATGCGAACTCGGGACCTCTTGAACGTTAGGCATGCATGCTACCATCTACGATACTGAGGCAGGCTCTTCCTATCTTCATCGACGTTGCATATAGTTTAACTTAGAGTTGTTCTTCAAAATGTATTAAAAATAGCATTGAACCTATAGGTTCAATCATATTCTATGACTTTCTCTCGAAACATCAAGGCTTCAACACGTTACAACTGTTTTTCCCTCTAATACACGTGCTAATGGTCAGTATTTAGTTCTAGTGGCTTTTACTGGACTTTTATGTATCTTAAATTTTTACGCCTTGACAATGTTTCCTGCAATGTAGAATTTAATCAATCATGTGGAAATTTTCATGCAGAATCTCAGGCAGAATAAATTTAAACTGGTGTATACTTAGGCCACTGTTTAACTTCTCAAGATGTGACGTGCTTATTTTGATCACTTAAGATGCATTTTTACATTCGAAAACTAAGCAATCTTTTCTTAAGCAATAGAAGATCTAAATCAAATAAATATATATGGAACTTGTGTTAGTATGATGAAGGTATGGTATTTTTATTTCTTTGAAAATTATTATTTCTTCAACACCTGTGTAATTATAGGTAATGTTACGTTCATTTTTAAATAACTAATACATTCACGAGTGACTAAGTCTGAGAGAATTTATCTAGGGAAGTCCAAAACCATGAGTTGCATTTGTAGAGCCTATTTCACGAATAAAACATATTGTTAACAGCAATAAAGCAAGTTATTTGATTGCCTAAATCACATAGACCTACATTATCACAGGAATGAAGCTTAACATCACTAATCACGGCATACAAGATCAAGTGATTTATAGCCAACAGTAAAGGAACATGTGATAATTGAAGACATGACTTTCATAAGTGCACAAGCCTAGTCAACGAAGTTTCGAGAAGATCAACAAAAAATTTATAACTTCTGAAAATGAAGTGCCAATATTATTTTGTAACACATGAACTTTGGCTCAATATGTTTGTTTTACTGTTCAGTAATTTCAGTTACCATTAGTACTTTGTTATAATATTTATAATGAATTTGCTGGACTTGTGCAATTATGAAACTCATCTGGGTGTACAAATGCATTGAAAAGACTGTATTATCAAATGCATAGAGGAATTATCTCTCAAGATGCAAAGAATGGTGAAAATAGTTTATGGTACTCATATCTGAGTGTGTTGAATCACGTTTTTCTGTAGCATAATAACAAAAATGGACATTACATTCATTCAGTTATCCTAATCAGAATCCCACGCCTAACTTTCTGATTCTTCCGAATTATATATCCGTTCTTTGTTATATTTATCACACAGCGTTTGAAAATACGATTGTATTGATACTTTGAAATGTCCTTCGCTTTCGCAGTTTTCAGAGGAATTTCTTTCTCGTATGCTTTCTTCAGTATGGTTTCAGCAAACTTACTGTTTCCTTTAATCAGGAATGCATCTGTCCTTAAACCACTAGAGTTCTTGCTAGCAGAGTCAATGTTTGATTTATATTAATAATCTTATATGTAGTCTCGTTCCAATTCTCTTGCTTTTTGGCCACTGGCATAGGTTCCTTCACCTTACTGAAAGCCATCTTATAGTCCTTGATCATAAACTGTTGAACATCACATACTGTCCTATTACGCTTATGCGCCTATGCTTATGCTTCAGTGGTGCCTGGACTTGTGTAGCAATGAAACACACTAGTTCAGTAAAAAGTGGAAATGCCTGAAACTTTAGATGTTTGTAATGTCAGATGATGGAGTTCAGTGAGACGATTACAACGAAATTATATATATTAGTACCAAAAAGTGGACTTGTGCACTTATGAAAATCATGTCTTCAGTTGCTGAGCGATAATAAAATTCTTCATGGTGTACAATTATAGATTTAGATATCAGCGATTGGTTGGCATTTGTCGATTCCTAATACCTGATTGGTCCATACGAGGACAGTGACGCACGTGTGAAATAGTCGGTATGATAAAATTAAACAATTTCTTCATCCACAGAGTTATTATCTGTATAAAATTGAATACTCGATTATAATTGTAGCACAGCAGCATGTGGCTAGATATTCAAAAAAAACTTATATAATGACTGAAATATTTTAACTTAGGTTTCCCTTCATAAGAAAATATATTGAATAAACATTGCACGAATCTAGAAAAGTCTGAAATCTGAAACATTTTCCTAAATAAAAGGTCGCAAACTTAGAAAATCTTACTTTGTTGAGATAAGAATTTTAGTACGCAATTAAATAATTAAAGTAAAATGCATAAACATATACATATGCCCCGGCACGCTCGCGGCAACTAACAGGCACAACCATTGCTAGTCAATTATTTTTAAGGAAATAAACAGTATCCATTTTCTTTTTCCATCTAAAGATTTACTTTGTTAGAAATAACCCTGGAAGTTTTAATTAATTGATGGAAATTATTAATCATTTCTTCACACTAGCCCTATATAGGCTAAGGTTTTTGATAGTCAACATGAAAAATTCAATGCCATGGCCGGAATTTGAACCACGGATC
The DNA here is from genome assembly GCA_030765055.1 of Mantis religiosa. Classification (NCBI taxonomy): domain Eukaryota; kingdom Metazoa; phylum Arthropoda; class Insecta; order Mantodea; family Mantidae; genus Mantis; species Mantis religiosa. The sequence goes on along the minus strand of JAUKNK010000034.1, from coordinate 70,842 downwards.
TACTGGTTTCCGTCCAGTCGCTCTAACCCATTGAGCTACCATGGCGAATATGCCGTCCTGACATTAAATTCTCCATTTGACTCGTGTCAGGACGGCATATTGGCCATGGTAGCTCAATGGGTTAGAGCGACTGGAAGGAAACCAGGAGATCCATGGTTCAAATCCCGGCCATGGCATTGAATTTTTCATGTTGACTATCTATCCCTGGGAATTTTCACCTTCCAACCATACAACATGCCCATTTGGTATTTAAACCAGCATTTTCAATAAAATAACACTTTTAAGAAAAGATGACCGAACGACTCAGAATCGGCAATTTTCCATACTACATAATGGGAGTAGGTATTGTGGCTTTGCATAAGAAATACTGACACGGAAGAAGCACCTTACAAAAGCTCGTCACCATATTACATTATACATAATGTGTGTACATAGATGACCCGATACTTTCATAATATTATGAGATCGTTCCCATTATGAGAATTTAGGGTTAGAATTGCTCAAGTTCACAGTCAATCTCCAAATATTGCTGGAGAAGTGCAAATGAGTATAAATGTTATAAACACCTACTATCTTCGTAAATGAATTTATATAAAATGGGAACTAATTTGTTATTTTTTGCGCTTTTTTGCATTAAAATCGTTTTAAGTCCCCGAAAATGAATCAGTGATACATAGTCAATTTTTTTAGCAGAAATGCCTAGTTAATGTGTGTATAATTAATGCTGGTAGCGAAACTGTAAATTATACATCTCTTTCGCCCGCTCTTAGTATTTCATATGAGATGCTCTATAAACCGAAAATTTGTGTAGTTGACAGGAAAATGCGGGTTTTGGGAGTTCAAGAACAGTAGTTTTAAGAAGAGATAATGTTTATGATGTGCATGTGAAAAATTAGCTCAAAGGTGAATATCAAATAAATGTCAAACTGGGTATTTAAGTTCAATGTTCAATACAAAAGCTCTCCATGAAAATCCCAATCCCCAAAGTGCACTTTATTTAGTAACGTCTTTGAAATGTATTTTCAAAAGTAAAAATATATTTTAAAAATGTATTTTTAGAATGTATTTTGTCTGCAAGAGGGAGAAGAGCCCAAAAGAAGCACACAATATAATGAGCTAAACGTCGGTAAGTAAGGCCAAGATGACGCGGCCTTCACCGGAAGCTGAGGATACTGATCAAGAAACATGCCGTGGAAGCCTACGTATCCATTTACTCAGTGGTATTCAAATATGCTGTGCGCAAATTACTCAACTGTTTTTCCTATATAGTTTACCTATCCAAATTATATAAATCTAAAGCAAATGGTACATTTTATTTCTTATTAAATAATCTGGTTTCAATATAAACAGGAGAAAAATGCTATAAATTTAATATAACTATGTTACGGTTGGCACAGACTAAATATTATTTAAGGAATGATGAACTATAATTTTAGCACAAATTTGAAGTTCAGGAGCACTGATTCTACACACTGGGTCCTCTATTGTGTGTCAACGGCGATTTTCAATTCCAGGGATGTCTGCCCTTTGTTTTAATTGCTACCAATACAAACAAACCTCACTCATACAAATAAGTCCCGGGAAATGGGTATCTATTGCACGTTATTTAGTTCCACATGCTCCAGGCATTGAGAGAGCGAAGGAAAAAGTGATATACGAGTATTTTTCCATTTGTTTCCCCACTCCCATTCCGTTGTTACCAATCCCATTTTCCTATTTGCAACAACCGGAAAATCTAATGTCGATATTGCAAAAGGGATTTGTTATCCAATCTTGTCTTTTATGGAATTCCTCAGATTCTGGAAAAAAATTACAAAGAACCATAATCTTAAATGTTATATTTAGAATTTATATTTAAAATCCTTTTGTTCTCTATTTCAAAACAGCTGGACATATTGTCTACAACAATAGCTGCTGCGTCGACTGACCAGCAGATAAGTGCTTTGAGTTCTCAGTCAGTAAGGGTGTCAGAATCAAGCCACTCGACTTCATGAAGTACTCTGACGGATACTGGACGGGCACATTGAAGTTGACAGCAACTACATACCAATCAGGGACTTTAGTGGAGCAAGATATTCACCTACAAGCAACTTCAAATCTCCCGTAGGCACCACAACACCTGCCGCTAAATATTTGTTATTTCCACTCCTCTATTATTTTAGTCTTCTTTTTCAATGGTGAGTAAAGGTTTCTACCAGACCTCATTCTTCCTTATCTCCTATATTACCCTTTTTTTCCAAAACCACGCTAGTGCTCTAATGCTACAGTCAGGTCTTTCAAGTACAAGAGTATAGCTTTTCAACTTCAACTACAGTAACGTAGTGGGTGCAGTACAACATTAACGATAGATCAGCGCCGGCTGTCGAAGCCGTAACAGTCGCGCGCTCGTCCAGCGTAAAGATATAACGCTATCGCCAGATATGTAAAAGCTGCTGGAAGTTTGGACGTCGCAAATGTACTGGAAGGTTCCTACGGCTATATAAGCGAGTGTTGGGGAGTGAGGAAGTCTGGCGAAACAACTCATTGAGTACAAAAAGCTGAGTCTCTCGTAGCGAGTGAGGGGTACAGTGACCAAGTGTGCGAATTAACAAGTGTGTAATGACTGTGGTGAAGCGCAATCACTGTTGATACTCATAGGATTGAAGGAGTCTTGTATTCGAAAAATGATTTCACCATGTAAATAAAGGGGCCACGTCGAGCGAATTTCTTTACGCCGTTGTGTTACGGAAGAAAGTGAAGTGGAAAATGGAACTAGTTTACTTTAATGAAGGTACAAAGAGAGCTACAGTCTGATTTTTAAAAGAAGATACGTGAAGGTCATAGGCAAGGTACGCGAACGATAAGAAGGGGAGGTCGTTGCTATGGTAAAGTAAACAAAGGTTGCCAGATTCGATACACTGGTGAAGTGGATGAATCACATACTCTTCAGCTCAGTTATCGCTAGTTGTATGCGGGAAACAGAGTTTGCCCGAGTATTCAGTTGCGCTGTGTATTGTTAGTCTACTTTGTTAAGACACAATTAAAATACGTTTTTATGGAAGCAAGACGTAGTGGCGGTAGGATTAGAGGTGGAACGAGGACTCATGGCCCAAGGCTTACCGTGGGGTTGTTACATTGCATAGCCAAGCTAGAGACTTTGTCTGTTCTCTTAGAGAATTCTTCCAACAGGAAGACGAGAGTTTGCTCCTTGTCAAAGAACAGCTTATTCCTTTTATCCAAAAGTGACAGTTCCATGTCAGTAGACATTCTTGCATGTAAAGGAATTCCTGTAGATAAAAATTCCGGTATATCGGCGGCTTTGATATGAACATGTCAATTAACAAAGTCGTTAATAGTATATTGCGATATGAATTTATACGGATCGAGGAAAGGTTTGAAAAAACGAGGCGCTTGCACAAGGTTTTTTCAATTCTCGAGATTCCATTATGTGCTTACCACATGTGTGTTGCACATTATCTTTTTCACTATGTGTATTTATATGAATCTGAATTTTAGTAGTTAACATATTAGCTGAAATATTAATAAATATAATTGAAGGTAAATTTTAGATTTTAGAACGTACATCGTGTGTATGTGTTTCTATGCAGAAATACTGCACTGTGCGGGAATGTCAACTTACGACGCATAGTAACAATAACGGTATGTATGGAATATTGGATACATAGTGCAAACAATTATTTAAAAGAACTCACACATGTGAAGACCCTAAAACACAGTGAATATGTGAACAACATATTTCTGTTTTAAGGTAGGCTAATACAGATTAATGTGCATACTTTTGTTGAGAGGATAAAGAAAGGGGATCTGGTGGGCAACATTGCACTACCCACGTGGAGAAACAGGTGACCTTCACGTATCTTCTTTGAAAAGTCAGACTATAAGAAAAAGTTCAGCTAGATCATTAAGAGACAATTTTGAAATGTGGATGAAATCACAACACGCTGCAGGCAGTAGCTTTAGCCGTTACTAACGGTTCTCAAAGAAGTCCTGGTATTCATATTGTTCCTTCTTTCCTCACATTAGCCCTTCCTTTCCTTTGTTTGCTATCTCTCCTAGTCTATGGTTCTGTGACATCATCATCATCATCATCATCATCATCATCATCATCATCATCATCATCATCATCATCATCATCATCATCATCATCATCATCATCATCATTTTTATTATTATTTTAAATTACGTCCTCCAACGTTAAGTCATACCGGACGAAGAATGAAATAAGTGAAGTGATGCTCAAATGAGTCCAGGGTCTATAGAGCTTATAGTTAGACGACATTCGTCTTTTAGAATAAGGGAAACTCCTTAAAATAACCCGGAAAATAACCGTATCGATATCTCAGCCTGTCCAAAATTCGAATTCGGGACCTCTTGGACGCGAGGCAGACACGCTACCGAGGTGAGCATAAAATTTTTATATGAGGATCTTAAAGTGACAAACTTCTGAGATGAATTTTTGATTCGGGGAGTAATTTAAGATACTAATTGGAAGTCAAAGAAAATTGTCCCAAAGTAAGAAATAATTGACAGTTTGATGAAAATGCATCCAGAGGATCAAACAGTGGTTAAGGTGATACAATATTTTGCCCACTAAAGCCAGCTGCGCATCTCTATGATATTGGATGTCACCACTACAAAGTATTATTTTGCAATTTGTTAGCCCAAAATTTCAAAATTCTTTCCAACAAATATATTGAATAACTGTGTTTTGAGACACTTGGATTTCTAAGTACAGAAAGTGTTAATGCACGTACTTCATTGTGCATCCAAAATAACTTCCCAAAATCTTGTATGTTACACTCAGATTTTCTTCACTATTATGCAAGATAAACAAGTTTAAAAAAGGCTTCCTTGCGTATTCTTTGATACGTATAATTGGAATAAAGGAACAAAGGGACTTAACTGATAAATCTAATAGCCAAGCTGGTCGCTATGTGACGGCTTTAAAGATCCTTCTTCATGACCAGGCGAAAAATATAATAATTAATTTCTATTTGAGCAGATATTTAAATTATGTGAAAGATATTTATGTAAAATGCCATTCAAAATAAACTGGAATTCAAAAGTTATTTCTCATAAAAATCAAAATACACATTTTATTTAACATGCAAATATCTCAAACATGTATTTAAATCAAAATAGAATGACAATATTTTCAAAAAGTTTCAGAAGGTCATTTAGGTATAAAGATTACATAATAGATAAACGTATTTTGTGGGAAACTATGATTATCATACATATTGCCTCGTTAGAATGACACATTTTCAAGGATTTCCTAATTTTTCTGTAAGCTTATAGAAAGTGACACACATGTCCTTCTAGAAAGAACACTCAAGTGCACAGCCACTTATTGTTAAAGAAAGAACACAAAGTTTTCCAACTAGCACTAATATAAACACATGCTTTATGACCTTCGAAACAGAAATATCCCCAAAAGCAGCCTAGGAATGCGGATAGATCATGATGGATGAACTGAGCATTCTTCACAAACATTCCAATCCCACTACGTGGAATTATCAATAACGTAATTGCTGAAATACCATAAACAGCATCACGAATTTATTCGCTTCGAGTATTCGAACCAAAACAATGCAAAATAAACAGTGTAGGCAGGAACACATTCCACTGTAACAGTATGAGAGTATTACGTCCTATTACATGTAAAGCACGGCCCTGAGTGCAACGTTCTATTGCTAGGGGTGGCGATTTTTAACCATTTTATAGCGGAAGTTTAGTGTCCTTATTTGTAAACTTAACATTTTGTTGCGTTTATATATTATCAATTTAGCATTTTATAACCTCCTGAAAAATAAAAGCTAGCTGAATAATATTAACCCTTGTTTTGTGTCTGGAGTCTTTATGGACCCCAAGGCTGCTTTAACTACATAGAAACTGTTTTAAAGTGAACGTAGACTTCTTATTCTCCAGATATGCTTTTTATGTACTTTCTATTATAAATGGTCAAAATATTTATTGTAATATGACGGTCGTTAGCACAGAATTTTGAGTTTTTGTAACATGGTCAGAAAATACCCCAGGTATACAATATGTGATTTTCCCTGTTATATTACAACTTTACTACAATAATTAATACTTGGCAATAATTCATTTTCTGAACCTTTATTTGTATGTCCATTGTTATAAATTTGTAGACAATACATACACATGCACTGTTGTTATAAAATACAAACACAACTGACAATTGCGTTTTGCGGAATTTAGACAGCGAAAAAGGACGTGAAAAAATAAAAAACCTGAAATGATAATGTTCTACAACTCAACAGAGTTAAGTGTTGATATTGTGGATAAGATGGTGTTGAACAAGAAGGTAGCCACTTGCTCTATTTCTGGATATGTTTGACTTAGCATGCCTCAGTGCTTACGTCCTATACTCTACATTTTTCCATCACATGAGAGGTAAAAATGCTAGAGGAGAGTTAGTTTCAGAACTGGGAAAAGAGCTAGTCAGACCTCAGATTGAGAGATGAATTCTTTTTCCCCAGTGCAAAACACAACGCATTCGTTCAGAAAATAACTCAAGCGGTTTCAAGGATCCTCAAAATGGCAGCCAACAGGACCAGGAGGCAGATGTTCCAAATCTCAAACGAAAAAGATATTATTCCTACCCAAGGTCAAAGGACAAGGAAATGAAGAAACAATGTGATAAGTGTCACAAATTTATCTGCAAAGAACATGCAAGAGTAAAAGTTTCCTGCAATGAGTGTTTATCATTTCAAATGGAGAATGAGTAGAAGTTTATCTATAACAGGATTCTTTATAAAGTGATACTGCAAATCATAATTAAAAAATTACAGTATTAATGTAAATACTGTTTGATGTAAATGAAGGTTTGTGTTAAAGTAGTATATATATTTTTTGGAATCGAAACATATCTATGTTTTCATATTTGAGATATGACTAGTACATGACTTATATAACTTGCAACAATGGAGTTTTAATTTAAAAGATGGGTTTTGGTCTCAAATTCATTATTATTATTGTGGAAATATTTTACACTTTAGCACCACTTAGTTGTTAGAATCACTTTGGTGTGCAAAAGGACCCCAGAGCTGATACCATGCGAGGGTTAAATCAATGATATTTAGTATAACGCTAACATTCAATTAAATTAAGCTTTTTAAACCATTATTAGTGAAAAAATGCAATAGTTTGCACTTGCTTAAATGACTGTTACCTCTCCTGAACAAACTATTTTTATAAATGCTTATTTATTATGCGTTTCACACTAAGCGATAAATTTTACAGAAATTACATATATCTTTCTAGGCAAAGTGGCAATAGGAAAATTCATTAGGCTTAATGCTCAGTTAGATACTTTAATAACTGGAGATGGCTTTGAAATTCCGTACTATTTGTAAGGTCATGTGGGAAAAAAGGTAAAAACGTGTTCCTAATTCAGTAAATTCTAATATTGGATATTTCAAACCAATAATAAGGAATATTTTGGAAATAGCTAACTTCATACACAAATAATTTTATTTATCACAAATTGTGCTTCACAGAAAAAAATTGTTAATATTCTGTTTGCTAATGATGCTGTCAGTTACCAGTATCCGTAGGGGAGGGGATCCGTCCCCTTCAGCTCTCGTGGTGCGGGCACTGCGGACACTCGTGGTATCTCTGACGTTACTAGAGGAGCCTCGGGCTGAACTGCCTAGCCCCTCCCGTCTGGGAGTTGTTCGGATTGGGTTGGACTCGAGGGGGCAGTGTGTTCCCGACACCCACGGGAAATAGGGTACCTCCGGCCAGGCTATGGTCACTCGGAAGGGGCTACAGGGTTGCCTCATAAGTCCCGGGTACTAGACTGCAGAGCTAGTAGGTGTGTTAGATTACTACCGAGGTTTTCAGTAGTCTTCCCTGCGCGGTTGACGCGCGTAAGTGGCGTATCGACTTCCATCCCTTCTTGACGATGTTCTCAACGTGGTCGGGGAGCCTTTTAAGAAATCAGGTATTTACCCTATGGAATGAGCCCCGGGGTTATCCATCGCTCCCAGGTAGAAGGAGGTCAGGGTCTTTGGACTTTTGGGTAAATCCTCTGCGCATACTGTAAGTTACCAGAATGGCCCGAGGAGATCTTTTACATGCCAATAAATGAACTTATTTTGGTGTGTCGCTTTTAAACAGCTTTAAAACTCCCCAGTTTGTGCCGGCATTGAACCCGCGTATCTTAGGATCAATAGGCCAGAGCCCAAACTACAAAGCCCCTGACCCGACATGTCCTTGAATGAGTTCTTCATTTCTTTAGTAACATATTGTAAATGTCTTACAGTTTAACAGTAAACAGTAAATGCTGTCTTACAGCATTTCAGAATGAAGAACTCAGTACATTTCCAGAAAATTAATTTCATTTCTGAACATATATCTTCAACATAAGGTGATTAAATCAAAATATTATAGCGATTGTTTTCTTCAAAAATCAAAATTGAAAACGTCTATTTCTGGTCAAATATCAATAACGAACAATTGTATTATGCAGTAAGGAAAGTAAATATGTCACATATACTGAACATATATACGTGAATGTGTATGACTTAATAGCTACATAGCAAAACCAATATGAAATAGTGAAATATGGCTTTAGTGGGAAACGTAATTTGATCCCCCTTAATTGCATTAAATTAAAAGAATTGGTATTTCAACTTTAAACTCGACGATATCGGAGTATGTTAGACAGTATTATCAATTAAGGTATAATCTGAAGCAAGCAATTAAGAATTTTTCAATAAACCCTCATAAGTGATTTTGGAAATACGTGCTTCCTAAGCTATTAAATGCCGTTCCAGGTTTTGAACACATCCATTTAAATAACGTCACTGTAAACCTCTGTTAAAGAGATTGCTTTCTAATTAACCAGCCCTCATTGATTTTCCAAATTAGTAACTTAAATCTAACTCGTAATTAATAGACACTGCCCAGACAAAAATGCCTACAATTGGAACACCATTCACCTTTTAGAGACTTTAAAATGGAAGCGCAAAATCACCTCAACTCAAGTTTCAGAATCGACCGAGTGCAAAATGAAAATAGAGGGTACCGCGTCAAGAGCTTAGTGCAGTTTGTGGAAAGTTGAACGAGGTGCTTGAGGCGCAGCACAGTGGGTTATTGTACATATGGGCTTTGGCTATGAGATCATGAAATTCTGAAACATGGCACATCGCTAATGTACATGTACATGCAATCTGCAAACAGAAGCAACATTTTCACTTTTATTTATGAAATATTTACTCTTTATAAAATATTTTCAAAATAGTAAGCTAAAACATATACATGCAACTCAGTAGTATACATTTTTATTTAGGGAAACTGAATATAATGCTCAAAAGGGGTTATCCCGCTTACATAACAAGCGTAATTGCACTTTTACATAGAAACGCAATTATTATAAAATACAGGCACGTTGAAATCAGATGTGAGTCAAGGTGTAAGATAGATATATGGCCTTTTCTTCCACCCTATTTAATATGTAGGTAAACAAACCAATTAAGGAAGAAATATATAAACTAGTACAAATTTTTGTTATGCTCTACACTGAATGCGTGAAGTGGCAGTCTTCAACGTTCGAATATCAAATTGTATTTACTGGAAAAGCAAATATAACGCATTTAGAGAAAAATTATTGCTAAGCATCATAGAGAAGTATCTGGATTTAGCAATCTCGAGACAATAAGGTTTATAACTGCCTCTTATTAAGTGAAAACATTTGTAACAATAAAACCGCAAAGAAGGATAATAAGAAATAGTACAGAAATAACAATGGGGCGTATGTCTCTTAAACATTACATGAAAGAATCTCGAGAGGGATGGCTCAGGCGGATTCGTCTGTGGCCCACATTCGGGAGGCCCAGGTTTGATTCCCGTGGCCGACCTACCTGACCCACGGGTTTTTCGGGGTTCTACAGGGTCGCTAGACGAATGCTGGATAGGTTAGTTACATACCATGATTTCCCTGTCCCTCCATTTCATCTCCATTATCATTTCACATCTGGTGGTCTCTTTCAGGGTAGAAGTGTCGGCGGGAGTCTCGGCGGTGCATGAGAGTATGATATACTCTGAGTGAGCTACTTCCTCCTCCGATAAGTCGGTTGCCGGTCTCCGAACCGACTGCTGGGACCATCTTCGAACCACAGTACGGGGGAACGTCTGTTATTCTGGCCTGCTGGGGCAGGTTTCCATCTAAGTAAAATGTAGGGATCCTGCCCTCTGCAAAATAGTGGTCCTTGGGACGGCCGTCTTCTGTCTCTTCCCGCCTCATTCTTCCTCCCGAGGATGCCCCACCTAGGGGCATAAGTTACAATAGACCAAGACTGGTCATGGTGCCCAATCCTCTCCGAAAAAGAATGAAAGAAGTGTTATAAATTAAATGATTACTTCATGAAATGTTGTTACAAGTGAAAAGTAAAGCTAAGAAAATTTGCAAATATGTTTTCAAAAGTTGGTGAAACATTATTTTGTATAACAAAGAAGCGAAATATATCATTTTTTTCTACATACAAATATCAATTTGTAAGTGAAAGGTGTGAATATTTTATATTTTTTTTTTTATTGAAAAGAATAAATTTTTGTTGACTAATAACAATCAGCAAATTGCATATTTGATTTCTTTTTAAAGTGGCCATTTGTTAAAGATCCCTGGGAGTCTATCTGTTCTTCTCAGGTGTGACTCACTTGTTTTTTACGAAGATAGAAAGAGGGAACTGTTTTAAATAAAACTGACTATCGCTTATTTTTCGCTTCATTGTTTTATATCCCTCAAAATGAGTTTTTAGTGTATAATTAGCAAACGTTTTACAAAAATAGGTAGAAATAGATTGACAAAGACATATGATAATCATACCTTTATATTTTATGTGCTCTGCTTTTCATGTAAATATTTAATAACGCAATAAACTACTCATTTCTTGGAGCAATGATATTAAATACTTACACAGATACTTTACAGTAATGCATCGATTGTAAGAAATATTGTTATGCATACTGTTATTAAGTTTTAATTTATCTTTAAATAAGTCATACTCTTATCAAGAACACCCAAACGTAAATGTAGAGAAAAATTGATAAGGAAAATAAGCGAATCTAAACTTACACAGAAGTTAACAAAATTTCTTCAAGTAATATGTGACCTGTATGCACCAAAATTAAATATGATTTAAATCTCAACGATAGACCTATTCAATGAATAATTGTCATACTTTGTTGACATTTGATTTACCCAAACCAAATAAAAGCATCTTAAATTACGTAATGGAAATCTGTATTTTCAAGTTGATGATCTTTTAGTGTATTCTGGTGTCCTTTCCAAGAAAATCTGTTTCGAATTTCACAAATACCATGTTACCTGTTGGAACCTACTATAACATCAATACCTAAGAGCTATTTAAAAAACTTTCCTTCGTATTTAGTTTGATAATATCGAGAAGTTTAAATTTCAACAATTACATTTTGTGTCTTTGAATGAAGATCTCTAGAATTTTGAGACAAGTTGATAAACTTCTAGACAAATTGAAACATTTCGAGGGTTATGTTTTGAAATCTGCGTGAAATGGCTCCGTTATATGATGGGAAGCTTGTTTTCCGGAAAGTCCAGTTTCAAAACGCTGTCAAAACTCACTCCAGCTTTTGATGGTCTCTCGGAGAGCGCCGAAGTAGTTTTCGTTCTACCATTTCTTTTCCTTTACTTTTTTTTCGTTTCACTTTCATACTTTTTTGTGTTCTTTCAAGTTTCGCCGTGGTCAACATGGGCTGCCTTATTAAAGCGGTCGTTCATCATTCCATAGGCAACACCTGTATTTGCACATCTTCAAACTAAGACAGGTTCGTCGCTTCTGCTATCGCCTTCCATGATTCCTTCAGTTCGTCCATTCCTTCTCGGGATGGGGTGTTGGTCGCGGTGCGGGAAGTGTTCCCTTTTGTTGTATATTCTGTATCTGCATCTATCCTTTGTGAATTACAATTATGAAGAAGCAGTTTAGATATTTCTTAGTCTGATAGAAAATGATTTTAATAAACTCAAATTCGGACAATCGAATGAAATATTAAACAAATAGAGTTGAGCACAAATGCATTATGTTATCTGTATTTGTTAATTCCGATCTACACATCCTAGATAAAAAAGAAAAGAAAAACCGGTCTATTACACGACGTGTAACTTCTTTCGGATATACACGTGTATATATATATATATATATATATATATATATATATATATGTGTGTGTGTGTGTGTATGTGTGTGTATGTGTGTGTGTGTGTGTGTGTGTGTGTGTGTGTGTGTGTGTGTGTTCGAGAATAAATCTAACAGTTACGGAGAATATTCAGAAACCTTTATAGTTTTTTTATTATATACTGCTCTTTAACAACTAAAGCTTTAGGTATTAATTATATTAATATCTTTTTATTTTATTAAGAATATGTTAACTTATTTCAATGCCATATTACACATTTTTAACAGAAAGTAAAATTACTTTAACTACAGTCAAATGTAGCCGTATTACCACCATCATCCATGCTTGCCATCACGCCGGTTATTTTACGTGGACCTTCCTTATTCTTTACCCAGAAACATTTGAGTGCAGTGCCTGGAATTCAAATTCACGATTTTCACTTTGAATGTCTAGGCATTTCAGTTACTCTATCGATCATATTTAATTTATTTACATTAAGTATTATAGAAACTAATAAATATTAAAAGCAGAAGCATTATTAACAGTGAAGTATTCTTCATATTTAAGTTTGACTAACCAAACAATTAGGAATACACATTTGGCAAAATTTCGAAATGCAGGTTCACGAAAAATTAAACATATTAATAATTAAGAAAAACGAAAGACTTAAGAATAAATTCAAACTGTTAAAAGAACGGCAACTGGAACACCCTCTTCAGCCAAAACACCGGGATTTTAAAGAACAAGTTAACGTAATAAACCTATCGCGACAAAAGTTTACAGCCGATGAAATTAGATTACTCCAGAAAGGTTTCAATACGTGTGTTAACGTCTCGAATAATAAAGACGATTTTATCGCCGACATAGAAATAGCCACACATAACCTAAAAAATGAAAACTTAACGAAAGCCAAAATTGAATGTCTGTATATAATAAAGCAGTTATCCCCAATATACAATAAAACTTACAACAAAACAATAATAAATTTAAATAGGAAGCCTGTGGTATACCTAAAAGCCGACAAAGGTAATTTTCTAGTAATTATGGAGGCAGAAGACTATATTCAGAGAGTAAACCTTATGTTAGACAGTCCAGAATATGAAATAATTCCAAAAAATCTATTATCCAAAAGTATCACTTCTATTAATAAAGCTTTATCAATTACAAAAACATTAAGTACATCTGAAAAATACAACTTAAAATCTTCCAACCCCACACTACCAAGGTTGTACTGTCTGCCAAAAATCCACAAACAAGACAACAGCATCAGACCCATCATCAATGGCATCAATTCACCTACATACCACATTGCAAAGTGGTTAGTAAGAAAATTAAAATCATATGACAAATTTCAAAGTTTGGGAATAAAAAACTCCTTAGAATTGATAAATCACCTACAGAAGTACAACATCCCGGAAAATCACATACTAGTTTCTTTTGACGTTAAGGCACTTTTTACAAGCATTCCAGTAGAAAAAATACTTACATTCCTAAAAAAATGGCTAACCCAGACTACAACGGACCCCAGAGAAATAGATGACATTATCAATCTTACAGATTTATGCATAAGGAATAATTACTTCATGTTTACCCAAAAATTCTAAAGACAATTAAAAGGATTAGCTATGGGGAACCCACTTTCGCCTATTTTAGCAGACCTATACATGAGCTATTTTGAAACACACATAGTAAAGGCCTTCCCACAGATTTATAAATTTTGGCAGAGATATGTTCATGATGTTTTTGCTATCATTCCGGAAAAAACTTAGAGAAGATTCTCTAAAATTACTAAACCTGCAAGATAATCACATCCAATTTACTGTGGAAGTAGAAACAGACAACACCCTACTCTTTTTGGACCACAAGATAACTAGAAATCGTCATGGTGTAGATTTTGGAATATACAGGAAGTCCACACACACATAGATAATTACATAAGGAAAAATGAATACAACCCAGTTTCACATCAACTAGCTGCCTTTAGAAGTCTAATTCACCGGCTATACAACATCCCACTGAGTAAGGATGAATTTTTGAAAGAACAACAACACAAAAAAGACATAGCGGTATTAAATGGATTCAACCCAGCCATCATAAGGAATATGATGAAGAGAAAAGAAAAACTGAAGATAATATCAAAAAATGCCACTCTCACACCACTTAAAAACACAAATTGGCAATATAGAAAATTGATCTACCATCCATGGGCTTTTAGAAAATTTGAACGAATCTTCAAAGGCTAAACTTAAAACTAGCACCCCAAAACAAATTCAGTCTGAGGAACCTGCTAAATAAACCACTGAAAAATACAATCCCCAACAATTTGAAATCAGGAATTTATCAGATTAATTGTGAAACCTGCGAAAAAAGCTACATAGGAAAAACTAAGAGAAACTTGTTAACCAGGCAAAAAGAACACCAGAGGAACATTAAGTTGAAACAAATAGAAAAATCTGCAGTTTCACACCATTTTTGGACAGAAAACCACAACATTGGCCACAACATTAAACTGTTAAAATCTTTAAGTACACCCATAGAATTGGATATTTGGGAAAAAATATTCATAAACAAAAACCGTGATAAAGTTATAAACTTTGAAATCCCGGCATTAAATGAAGTATTAAAACTTAGTGCCCCAAACACCAGATGGCAGAGTGATCGGAGCTCCGTAGTAGTGGAAGAAGAGGAAGGTTCACTTAGCCACCAAACAGCTGACGATGAGATCGAATGATCTTGAAAACGTTTCAATTATACAACAAGTAAGTGAAGTTTGAGTGTAAACAATGTGACTCATAAATCAAACTTAAATATTATAGAAACTAGTTTAATAATTGTAGAAAGGGCAGGGCAGTAAAGAAATCACAATATGGTAAGTCCAATAGCTATGGCCATTAGTTAAAGAAGTTACTCTAATGCATTTCAGTATTTAAGATGCCTTACATTTTTCCCCAGGAGTGGTTTATTTGTGCTGCAGGTTTAAAAAGCAAAGAAATTAACTTTCTTACAGTGGTAAATTACCAGGTTAAATTAAGAGAAAATAGCTGTCAAGGAAGCAGTTCTGAAAGCTTATATTGGGGAACAGCCTGATATTATTCCCTTTGTCGTTAGAAGCGAGACGACATCCCGAGGGAGTGAGGCACAAGTTCAAAGGAAACCTTCTCGGTGTTTCATATTTAATATATGCTTAAGAGGACAACACAAGATGGATCCTTTCGCCCGGGAGCACCTTCAGCCACGCATGGCTGACCATAGCTGCCTCCTGCAACCCCAAATAATTTCTGTAGACGAATAATCTATATCTACCAAGCTGTTAAGGCGTCTTGCCAAGAGGCGAGGATCGATGAGGCCTTCTCTTAGATCTGTGTTGATGTCGCATACAAGTCTCATAGTGATGACAAACCATAATACCAAGTATAGTCGCATTTATTGTATAAAGTTAAATACTTTATGCTTAGAATCACACCTCAGCATTTAGATTTATCACAAATAATGTAAATAATAGGGACACATTCACCTAGATGTTCTGGTTTGTAGTTCAATCTAGAGCACTAGGTTTAGTTATGCTGTGATACTGGAAGTCTCTCACAGTAATGATTCGATCAACATGAAACGGTGAGATGGTTATAACAAGCAATACACTTTTATTTCAAAATTTAGTTGAAAATTATAATAGGAAAATAAAATTATTAATTAAAACAGTTTGGTAGTGATGCTAGATTAGGCTTAGAATTCAGATTCAGAGGCTTTTTTCGACACTGGCCAAGGCTAAGAATATTGCACCATTTAACATCTGGGAGGAATGAATGTGGTAAGAAAGCAGGAAGGGTGGGTTGAGCATCTCCTTGAGTTTCCCCATTCGCACGGCCAAACTCTGTCACAATGTATTAGGAAGAAATAGTTCTATCCTTTGAACATACACAGCCATGTACTATACATGAAATGAAAGGAAGGGTGAGCAGAAAAATTTATGGAAGTACCTATATATAGCCCACCCTATCATTTGTTTATGAACTTGGGGACAAATATAGATGCTGATCCAATGGAAATACAAACCGTGACGGAAGCCTCAGCCTCCCAATTGCGGGCCTCATAGGTTACCACCTGTTACCACCTCTAGCTATTGCAGCAGCAGCAACAATAGGAGTAGTAGCAACAGCAAAATAAGGCAGAATTTAAGCTAATTTAGGGAAATGCCACCTTTAAATAAGGATTCTATATTTTTGCTATATAGTGAAGACACATTTTTCAAAAAAAGTTAGATGCGGTATCTTTATTTTGGTGAGTGTTAGATGTAGCTTACATTGTAATTAATATTTTTATGTTATGTACATTTCTAATAAAAATTAATGGCTAAATATTTAGTCCTGGATCGCTACCCATTGTTGCAAATCAGGCATCTAAAGTAGATTTGGTGGAAATTGTACGCATGACAAAATATTTTTATGCTCAATTACAAGATGTATCAACAAAAGTGCCTGTGTCTAAGAAATGAAGATGTTACAAAGATACTTTACGGGGTCGGCTGATAAATCGGGCCTCACATAGAGATGGCACCACTGGACCAGTTCGACAGCTTAACTCTAGACTAGCTTGGATCCATAATAAGAGGTCAATAGCTTGTTTAGTTTTTGAATGACAACATTTTAAATAATACAGAAGTAAAGATTTCACGAAAATGGAGGATTTGTAAAAACGAACAGTGATTAAATTCTTCCATTTGAAAGGCTTAACGCCTAAGGAAATCATGGAGGAAATGGACAGTACAGTGAAAGACTCTGCCCCAATGATTAAAAGATGGGTTGTAGAGTTTAAAATGGGATATACGAGTACTAGTGACGAGCCTCGCTGTGGGCGCCCTGTGGAACTCAACTCCAGAGCTCACTGGAAAAGATTAATCGTTTAGTACTGGAAAACAGCAGATTAAAGTTACTTGAGAGAGCCGAGACATAAACATATGAAATAATCGTTCAGGTAATATTTTAAACAATGTTTTAGGCTTTCAAAAAGTGTGTGTAAAATGGGAGTCTCGTTTGTTGACACCTGATCAAAAGTTGCAAAGAAAAATTGTTTCTGCTAAGAATTTGGAGCAAAAATCTCAGTGAAATTTTGAGATGAAAATGGATGAAACTTGGATACATCACTACACTCCAGAAAGCAAATCACAGTCAAAACAGTAGGTTTCACCAGGTCAATAAACTCCTAAAAAAGGCAAAGCCAATTTTATCAGCCAACAAGGTTATGGCTACTGTTTTCTGGGAAGCATACGGA
Source organism: Mantis religiosa (assembly GCA_030765055.1). Lineage (NCBI taxonomy): Eukaryota > Metazoa > Arthropoda > Insecta > Mantodea > Mantidae > Mantis > Mantis religiosa. The sequence continues at coordinate 53,394 of JAUKNK010000034.1, read as the reverse complement.
ATTATTTTTATTGATTACTTGGAAAAGAGTAAAAGTATCACTGGTGACTACTATTCAAGCTTACTGCAACATTTGAGTGATGGGGTGAAAAGAAAGACTTCATTTGGCAAAGAAAGAAATCTTGTTTGTTCACGAACATGATCCGGTCCATCGTTCAGTCACTGCAATGGGAAAAATGTAGGAATTAAAGTTCGAATTGCTTGAACATCTACCCTATTCGCCAGATATAATACTCAATGACTACCACCTGTACCCAAACCTAAAAGAAATTCTTGGAGGACGAAGATTTCACATAAACGAAGAGGTCATTGATGCAGTAAACAAATATTTTGAGGACCATGATGAATCACACTACAGCGATGGTTTAATTAATAAGTAGAGCTTCTCGGGTTACCAGCCGTGCGATATTTATGAAGTTGCTCGAGCTTTCGTCCATGTTTACTCTATGACCTTCTTCAGGAAATCTGAAAGGCCATAGAGCAAACATGGCCGAAAGCTCCAGCAACTTCATAAATATCGCACGGCTGGTAACCCGAGAAGCTCTACTTAATAAACATCGTCGTGAAAGCTTCAAATGTTACATACATGGTTTAATTAAATTAAACAGAGATATTTCAAATTTATTAGTCTTTCTGGAGACTGACTCTGTTGAGGAATAAAGATTTGTTTTGGGCCCTGGACTTAACAAGCCTGTAATTTAGTCTTGGTACATTTTGAGCAAAATTTCCTTTCGCCGTTTTCGTTTCAGTTTCATTTCAACTGTCCACTTCTTATGGTGTAACAAGCTGTTAGCACCAACATTAAACTACATTAAAGAAAACTAACGGTACAACATGACATTCATTCAAGAAATAAATGCAACTTTGATATTCACATGAATAAGCAGCAAAACATTTTCAGTTGAAGAAACAACATATTTGTCACATACCAAAATTGTAAAATTTTGAAACAATGAACTAAAGAGTTAATCCGGCGAAATGTGATGAACATTTTTTCCCTTTCTAAAGGAAAATGAGGCGGTGTTTCTACATCGTAGACTTACGGCACTTAAATGGACCCCAAGCTTCATAAGAGCAAAATAACCTTGTCTTTCACATCCAATACAAGATGTAGAAACTGAACTAAGTCCTGGCTGTACTGCATATGCAGTTGTATTCCGTAGTGAGGTACACGTAAGTAGACACCATGCTTCCTTAAGTGAAGTTAGTTTAGACCCACTAACAAAGTATGTTATACTAATTTAGCAGAAAACAGACTACTGGTCAAATAAAAGGGTAGTACGTTTCTTTGCATTTCATATCTACAGTAAATAGTTAACATTAAATTTGAAGCAACAATATGCAACATTTTGTACACATTTAGTATGATTTATTACTTTTTATTTATTTAATGTGAACATTACTTTGCTACATAGACTGTTGAAGTGCTATTTGTTGCTCAGTGTGATGATCGATGTTCTTATAAATAATTAATCCATGCAAATATCATAGGTATGCACACTTAACAAAGAGTTAGCAAACAGTTTGTTTGGACAGATTGCTTTTACTAGCTATCAAAATCTCTAGCGAGAACACGCGTAAATACAGGCATCCATAAAAGAAGTACTAGAACTAAAGTTAAATATTGTTGTATTTGATGGCATAAAATATTAAAAACAATGTTGTATACCTGATTTGAAATTTAACCAATATTTTCTTATTTTTTAACAATTATGTGCATTTCAGTATGTGTGATTTCATTAACCCTATAGAGTTCTTCTATTGACATCCGACGTACCTGTCAGAACCCTGAATTAATAACAATATATTACATCATATCTAAAGAAGAAATAATTAAGTCACAACCTAAGCACAAACTTGTTTTTGTTAGTGCTTATAGCCCGTTTTTACCAGGTACCATATCACACGCGATAGCCACTGCTGATACATGAAGTGAACCGGGGGACTTAGCACCTCGACCTAAACAATTTTTGGTGCCTATGCCCCTGAAGGGAATCCCATGAAAAAGACAGGTGAGGTCAGAGGATATTAAGCGTAACCGGATCTAAACCGAGACGACATGAGGCACTACATAATTAAACTCGTTTGTGGCGGCTCACATAGCCGGCTATCCTCCCACAGGACTTGCACATCCTCTGAAGGGTCTGGGACTCGTAGACCTCCCCAGATCCGGAGGACAAGGATTTATAGAAAGGAAATTCCCTGCTATGCACACCAAAACCTCCATCAACACGTAAAACCCTTAAATAGTTAAGCAGGATGAAAGGTGAGGGAAATGAGAACCGAGGTAGAAGTGAAGGGATATTAGTCAGCAACAGATCAAACCCAAGGTGTCACGAATGCGACCCGCATGCGACTCACATGCGCCACCGGCTGAACCATTCCGCTCGGTAAAACGAAATGAAATTGCTAAATAAATTTCGCAAGTAAATGTTGGGACTGAAGAAATCCTGGAGAAGAACTCATAAAACATGGTTCTAGCATAATCTGAACGGTGGCCCTGCATGTCTTAACGACGTTATCCATCCCCGGCAGGATCTTCATATTGGAGGATGCAGGAAGTATATAACATCAGAACAATTTATCTAAACTTTAAAGAACATAGACCAAACTAGAAAAAATAGCTTAAAGTTAAATAAAATATTTGTGCGAGTACTGCAACCAAATACAAATGAAATATGTATGACATGTTACATTTCATACTTCGTTCTAGCCCACGGTTGAAGTGTGGAAAAAAAAAACGATTAAAAACGTGAGGAACATTCAACTTCCAATATTTCCAGCATCTGCTGAAATCCTTTAATTATAAATCTGCTTTTATCCCGTGGGTACAACTTTCTAGAAATATCTACTTACGCAACCCAGTAGAGAGAAAGTGTCGAAGTGTCTAAGCAACATATTGGATGTAGGTACCTACTTAAGTACTGCTGCAAATAATAGGTACCACGGAGCAATTCCAGCAGCAGCAAAAGCTGAGCTCCCATAATCTACCAAGAGTTGTTGGTCTCAAAATTAACAAAATCAATTCAAAATCAAACTAAATCCTTCAACGCCAGGGTGCTAAAGGAAGGCATTCTATCCTTCCTAGAGGAGTACTAAACTACCTCGAAATCAATCCACCATCCTCAAACAAAAACAGCCATCCTAAACCATCCCGAAAAGAAAATCCTTTCTGTGGTTAAACCCCATCCTGGGTGGGCATACAGCAACAATCTTCGGGCTAACACAGCCTGCTAGTACCGGCGATGCGATTTGAAATTGTCTATGATAGTAACAATAAAATAACATAAAACTTAAATAAACATATGATTAACAGTAATTGTGTCATCATTTCAAAATTTCATAAGAAAATTAAAAAAAATAATGACTTTCTCTACTCACTCTTCTACCATTTATTCATATAAGTGTTTGTTCTTCCCTTCTTGTTAATTGAGATAAAGTTAGTGGAAATGGTTTTGCTAAATATTTTCTTATATGTTTATTGTGAGCAAGGAAATAACTTAGACTTAAGTGACAATCAAAGAGTTTAAGAGCTGGTCACTATTAACTTGAAACTACATTTTCTATGTATGACTGGGAGAGGAAACCAAACAAGTAACAACAAATTCTCCCAATTTGAGAAAAATACCAGTGTTGGAAGACTGTAGTAAATAATCAGTAATATCGTGATAAGTAAAATCCATAAAATATATTTGATATAAAATTTATTTAACAAAACTTACCTTTATTTAATATTAAAATTTTGTGTATGTCTTGCGGTTTTTTAGTTACGCAAAGCTTATCCAAAATGAAAAGTATTTTAGAAACTACTCCAAAAATTCATCATTGGAATTTTATTTTTTATTGTCATTGAAACAATCATATATGTGGAATTTTAATCAAAATCGTCAGTGCCGTTTTGAGAAAATTAATATTTTCTGAATGTTTCATGTAAAAGATAGTTTGAGATGAGGTATATTCTTGAAATTTTTGTGTTTTATTCCTGAAAATTGACACATTTAACAAGAAGTTTGTGATTTAGAGATTTTTCTTTCGTTAAGCTGTTCACAGATAGAATTTTCATTTTTTTTTTTCGGATTCAGAGAACTCATAACGCGAGTTTCCACTAAAATGTCGATGTGGAATTTTTGACTGGATGGCAATATCTACTATACCTACTTATTATATACCAATTAGAAAAGCAAAAGATTATGGGATAACTTGTTATGTTATCACCTTTATAATTTTCAGAAATGATATGCCTGTGTATTTGCAGCAAATTGTAATCTCTGAATGTGCTAAGTTCTAAGCAGCAGAACCTTGAATTAACAATTTTTGTTCGCCGAATTCACGACTGCCTAATTACCTTAGTTATTCGACTAATTGCTATTCTTCAACATATAACATTCCTTGGTTATGGCTTTCCATTCACTGACAAAACTTCAGCTAATATTTCTTACATTATGCGTTTATTTTAACGCTCGCCATTATTTACTGCAATTAGCTATTTATCTTGCTACGATTTCACTATAAAATATTAATCTTACTCGCCAATAATTAGGTTATATTGGCCATTACCCTAAAGGGCATCGTGTGATCTATATGAAGAGAAACGGAGAAAAGCTGTTATAATGAAAAATTTATAGGGATGTGTCCTCCAATTAATTTTAACTAGATAACGCAGAGATATGATGTTAAATTTGTTATTATATACTTAGATTATTTTTAACCATGGTTATCTCCTTGATGCTTTCTAGGTTAGGTTAGTGAAATTCCAGCTTTGGTATAAATATTAAATTAAATAATTAAAGGTAAGATGAAGGACTGTTTAATCAATGTAGCCTTTAGAATTGTTTATCATCATTCTAAAATATAGTTTTTCTTTGAAAAATCTGTCATAATGGTAGTATAGATAATACTGGTTCAATACATCAAATCAATAAATAAATCAACTGCAGCTTTGGGTCCTATAAATTGGACTGAAACTTGAAAGGGATTCCGTGCTCCGCCCTTAAAAGGTACAACTTACTGTAGCCGTTATTCACAAGTTCTGTCCAAAGAAGCGAAACGAAAAATGTCCGCCCTGGGAAAGTTTTAACGCTGAACACGTGTTGGAAACATCCACGTGGAAACGCTGCTCCCCTTCCCTCTATTACAGGACGACGCGCTTGTTATTCTAGGCAAAAGGGAAAAATGAGATCGGGGTTGTGACCCTTAGGGTATACACCAGTTGTGAAATCAAATTCGAGGTAGAAAAACGTTAATATGCATTGCCTCAAGGACAAATTTCGCCCTACATACAAACAAGGCATTTCTTTTTCTTGCCCCAAAGTGGAAACATTTGCATATGGAAACCAAATATTTACTGTAGGGTTACAGTTAGAAAGGTTCCATACTATATATCTATCTCTTATTTTTTACTGTTTCTTGTAACCTACTTGGAATGCTCCGGAAGACTACGAGTTATATATCTACGTATTGAACAAAAATCTTCGCCTGGACTATTATTTAAACTTCCGAATCATGAACATAAGAAGTAGATATGTATGTCCCTAAAACATATTTCCAAAAGGGAATGTGCTCTATCTGTGCTATTTCTTGAAAGACATAATATAATAATAGCATGGAATTTTACAAAACATAAAACAAGTATATAGTTCGCCTTTTTGAAATCACAAAATCTTATTACGTGAGCATCTATTTAGAGGAAAACGTACATAATCCTTCATCGAATACATATACTTCTTTCCCTTTTAGATGATATTCCGCAATGTGTTGTTTGTTAAAAGCAGCTTAGGACTTTTTAACGTTTCAGGTAAACTAAAGTTAAACTTAAGGCATGACCAGAAATAAATCGCTCAACATTTGGCGTAATAGACGCCGAAACAGAACTTAAAATATATCTTCCAAAAGCTCAAAGTACGTAAAATTGTATAACTCCACCATTTATTTAGAGGAACACAGAAATGGTCATTTATTGGACGCTAATAACCAATAATGTTATGTGCTACGAAAGCCCACATGCTTACCTGTGTACAATCATTTATTCATTACCACTCTAAGAACATTACCGAAATATCAAATAGTCATATGAAATACATATATCAATTACTTATTATGTATTTGAAATGGGAAGGCGTTTGTCCATGAGCGCTACTAGGTGAGCAACCAATCGAAGTCCTGCGGTGTTGTATTACATTCCCGCTAAGTGGTGTGTAAGGAGCGCCAACCTAATCAATCTGTATGAACTACTGTTTGCGCTAAGACAAAAATTCAGATGTTGCCGAAACTGATCCATGTGGAAGGTAGAGAGTAATGTATCTAACATAACCATAGACCCCCATATTTTTAGCTGAAATATTTTTTCTAATACAAATAAATAAACCACTATTACCTGTATTATAACAATAAATCACAACGTAAGCACTGTATGAATATCATTACTGTTTGGCATGTATGCGTGTACGTATATTTGTAATTACTCAGAACTGAAACGTAAATGTTTGACATGACGTGATAAAAGAATTGCTTTGAATAATCCAATTCGAGCGAGCGGAAACAAATTTCCTACTGCCATGGCAGTACGAGTCTAGTCACATTATATCTTTGTTTATGAATGGTTCGTAATCTCTATTTACTCTAGAGTGTTCAAAGTGGTTGGTGTGTATGTATCTACAAATACTTTTAATTACTCAGAACTGAAATTTAAGCTACTGATATGACGGATAAAAGAATTACTGTGAATAAGTTAAGGTGTTAAATTCGAGAAAGAGCAAACACATTTCCTTAGCCTGTGGAATTCTGTATGCTTATGTGTATGAATGAATGCTGGATAAGAAGTGTTTATTTACTCAGGAGAGTTCAGATCAATATCATTCAGTTGTTTTTACACAACAGTAGAGTAAGAGTTAAATAGTGCAATGGCTTCTTGCGGTGAATTTAGTGGCGAGTCAAAAAAGGCAGGTATAGCGTAGTCAGGATCGAAGTACTATTTTTAAGGTGTACACGTTCTTCAAAAAATATTCGGAAAAAGAAACTAAAAATGAGTTATTGCAAAGAGTACTTGCGTTTAAAAACACGGAAAAGTGTATCAGCTGGATCAACTTGCAATTGAAACGGGACACGAGATAATTACGCCTCCCACCTTACCACTGCCAATATAATCCAATTGAGTTGGTGTGGGCTTAAATAAAAAGGTGGGTTGCAAACATAAATAATACTTTCACAATGACGGACGTTAAACGATTTGTTTACGAAGAAATTGACAAAGTAAAACAACAAGACTGGGAAAACTGCGTGAGGCATACAGAAAACCATCAAGAAAACGATTTTAAGACACAAATAGCATGTGACGAGATCTTGGAAACTATAATCATAAATTTGCAAGACTCAGACGAATTGTCTCTTAACCGAAGTGACATTGACAGCGATATAGGTGAGCCACTGGCAGTTCCATTGGATTAGAATAACAGGTAATTCATAAACTATAATTATAGTTATAGTATTTTAAAATATACATAATTTGCGAAAATGGTTTGTCCAATTTTGGTTTTGGCAACTGCATAATTGTAAAAGTTTGTAAAATATACTTTGCTTAAACTTACGTCTGCACCAAGCAGACGTGCATGTTGTATGAGTGTGCGAGAGAGAGGGAAATATAAAAGGAGGGGGGTAACAAACTGGCAACGCTGAGCGTGATACGGCATCTGATTAGCTGGACTCCAGAATCCTTTCCATTTGAAATATATAATAGTCTTTTCTCTTAAAGAAGAGTAAACCATTAATATCACATCTTTCAATTTACATTCTGCAGGCACTATGTAATTTTATGGCAAACCTTATAATCACGAATAAGTAATTTCTATGCTGAATATGTTAGACGCTCTCATACTAGTATGTAGTTAGTATTGGGTATGTTACGTATTGTTGTTAAAGAGGCTAGCGCCGCTAGCAGTTAAATAAGTCCAGTTTTCTAACGTCACGTGCGAATTATAATGCAATAAAGCTGTTTCCAATGAATAATGAAATTAATAACAAAATGAGCGATTTTCCCGCGTAAGCCGATTTTTTTTTTTTTTCATTTAAGGGTGGTATTATACGAAACAATACAACTACTGACATTAGGAAGGGTATATTGGGCTTACTAACTTCTTCAGGAGTGTTGTGAATAATGGTTCAATCGATTTAAAGTTTGAAGTATTGATCACAATAGTAAGGTTAACATTACATTGATAAATGATGTTAAAAATCGACTGTTCATAACAGAACTAATGAAATTACAATAAACAAAAATCTTGATGAAACGTAGCATTACAAAATGACATGAGCTGCGAAAAGGCATTCACACTGTAAAACCGGGAATTGTAGGCAAGTTGTACGTTTTATTCCGGTAAGAACGAAACAAAGCCGACTATTAAAACAACACTCTAAGAAGAGGGTATCTAGAAAGTCGATAGAAGTAACATGTCACCTTATTAAACATTTATCCGTACCTTGAAGGTTATTCGCCCTCCCATTTCTTTGTTTGCAGAAATGTGCCAGTTCTGACTTCGAAATACGCTTCATGAACTCATTTAAAAGCAAAACAACAATGCATCGAGGTCGAACAAGTACTCTGATTAAGTTTGCATTACTTGTTTCATTGCAATGAATACGAAATTTCAATAAAATGGATTTTGTTAACGTAAATATTTTACGTCATATTTAATTCACATTCAGTGGGTTTGCGCCATTTGAGTTGCTGTTTACATTATTTTATTGAATCTGTATCTGACAAAATTCAGAGTGGTGTAGAAGATACGTCGTAACTGCTCTAGCGAAGTGAAAAGCTTTTCGAAAGTGACGCTGGGGCTCTCGAGTATGCATCTTATTTTTAATTCAACACAAAATAACGACTTCAAAATGACGTCTGGCATTCCCCTCTCGTTAGCACCAAGTAAATGTCTAAGAAAGAAAAAGAGTAATTCGTTGGCTTCTAAAAATATTCCATACAAAGTTTCGTTCCTCTTAGAAAAGTATATATTAACAAGCAGCCCGCCTGTTCATCTTTAGTCAGTCATCGTATCTTCTGAACTAGTGCTTAAATTCGTGAAAGCCACAGAAGGACACGTACGAACGTTTGTGTTAATGAAACATCGATCGCCATTTCAGGCAGAATGGCGCTCTTGACCCCGGAACATGGCGATCCTAATTGGAGCGGATGGAGTGGGAGTCTTGCAATAGGTATGAATGTCTTTGTGTTGTGTGCTCTTTGGAATATTGGACCCGTCGTCATGGTTTGCAAACAAAGGCCGATTCTAATGATGTGCGCCGGGGTATGTTTGTGCTGCTAAAGAGAAGAGAAATGGTATGCCCCAACAAATACTCTGTTAATTGCCGCTTACGTGGCCCAGGTATAAACACAAGCACAAAAGGGAGATCATACAAGGGCGAGTTCAACGCACCCGATGCATTGTGAAGCAATATATACCTTCTCGAAGAAAGAAAACGAGGAGGAAAATAACTTTAAAAAAGCATTGAAAGGAAGTGGAATACTCGCAGAAAAATAAGCAATTAAAGAGCGTAATAATGAATACAATACATGGAAAGTTCAAAGAGCAAATAGCGAGAGAGAAGTACGGCATTAAGTTTTATTATACCGCTAAAATGAGACATGTTAAGGCTTCCACCAATTTGTGGCTGTAGCAAGAGGCGTACGCTATAGGATACTTTCAACTAGAGGTTCAGAGCTGGCTAAAAGAGCTACCATAATGATACTATTATGGTCTATAAAATCACAAAGAGGGCACTATATATTACTCTGGCTTTCAAATGGGATACTTTTTAGTTTACGTCCTGCAACGTTAAGTCATATCGGGTGATGTGTGAAATTAGCATGATGCTGAAATGATCCCAGAATCCATAGAGCTTAGAGTTGTCCGAAATTCATCTTAAAGATATGGGAAAACCCGGGGAAAAACTTCATCCACATAATTCTCTCTGACCGCAATTCGAACTCGAAACCACTTGAACGAGAGGCAGACGCGCCGCCATCTGCGCTACCGAGATAGGCTTCAAATGGGGTGATTTTTGTTTTCGAGCACTAGGCCAGCAGCCAATCGGAATCGTGCAATGTTGTCATTTTTCATTCCTCTTAGGTGGGGTGTGACATTCACCATTTGAATCCAAATCTAATAACTAATACTTGCGATACCATACAAATTAAAATTTTCCAAAGTTGCCCACAGGAAGGTAGGGAGAAATGTTCCTAAAAGAACCTATGAACCTCGTATTTTTGGCTCAAATAATTTTCATTATCTAAATGAATATAATACCAACATATTATAAAGACACATCGCGACATAGACATTGCAGTAGACATCAATATTGGTTGGTATGTGTGTTTACGTATATTTGGAATTACTCAGAAATGAAATATAAACTATTGCCATGTTTTATTATAAAATTACTTTGAACGAGCCAAGGCCTTTGCTAAATTCCAGGCAGAACAAACAGTACTCTTCCTGTTAACCTGTAGAATGCTGTATCTGCAGAACGTGAGTCGTCACATGTTATGTTTAGGATTGTTCTTAACTCCACAGAGTTAAATCACTATTATTCAGTCGTTTTCCCGTTTAACAACCAGGGGAAAGTGTATCAGATGGATAAACTTGTTATTGAAATGACACACGAAATAATCTGTCTCTTCCGTTACCTCGGCCATTACAAACCAATTTAGTCAATAAAATGGGGAGTAGCAAACAGAAATAACATTTTTTAAATCGAACAGTAACGTTGAAGTATTCACCAAGAAATATAGTTCTACTGGATTAAAAATGCTGGTAATTCACAGTCTATAATTAAAATTATATAATTTAAAATATTACACTATATGCGAATATCCATGTTCCGATTTTGATTTTAATTGCATTATTGTAACAGCTTATAAAATTCAGTTTTGGTTCCCTTAAGTCTAGCTTCAAAAGAATACTGTGCGAGACGAGGGAAATATGAGAAGAATGGGGGTATCGGGGTACTACCACTGAATACGCAAACTCGTCTAATGCGCTGTAGCCCAGGGGTCTTCCCATTTAAAAAATATACTGGTTTGTGGTACCATACTTACAAGATATCACTCATTCCTACCATTCCCTTCTGTTAGGTGACCACCAAAATGTAAAACCGGCAGGGAAAATAGATTCCGGCATAATAAATGCATATGTAGGTATGTGTGCTAATAACTACTGCAAGTAAGAAGGAGATTAAGTACTGCTTTCACACCTTAGAATACTCGAACTCAGGCCTCTTCTAAATGGTAGCAATATATAATTTTAAAATTATTAGTACAAATAATTCCGTGTTTCCCTATTAGGAACTCTAAATTGGTCAATATCGCTTTCACCTTTCTATAACATTTAATTGTAATTAATGTAATCAATACTATCCAGCTTTCAATAAATGAAAATTTCAGATTCAGGCTCCCTGCTTAAATAAGTATGTTATGTGCAACAACAGTGCTTATAAAAGCCGTGTTGATAAATGTTGGTGAGTACTTTTCACCATTAAAGGTAATTCAATTGTTATTTAGAAGCTTTTATCTTCTTGCAGTCAACTGGATCCATCTTCTGCTGAAAATGCACATACGTTTGTGTGAGTGACTCTTAAATTCTCTCAGCTGATGCGAAAAAAATGATGGGTAGCGCAGGGTACAGCAATGAGGTACTCTCAGGGTATGCGTGGATATGTATGTGAGTAAGGATAGTTCTATGGCACTGGAATTCCCATTTCAAACTGATTTAATGACTGCTTCTTTTTATCACCACATCAAACTCGCGGTTGCCGACCAAGTTTATCAATATTTCACTGTTCAGAGTTACCGTATGCAGACTGCTTAGTACGCGATAACGCTTAAGTCGTTACATATGAACCGACAGGTATCTCTTTTCGTCGCGCTCGCTCTGGCGTCGCCCACAGGACCGCCTTAATCGGACGCCAGCCGCAGAATGTCTGTCCTCACTGTGCAGAGCTCTGGGTGTGTGTGTGCGTGCGTGCGTGCGTGTGTGTGTATGTGTGTGTCACTTTCACCTATCGAAAACCCTCTTTATTCATCCAAAACTTCTTTGTGACTATTTCGCCCATTGTGATTATTAGTCTCGCTCGTGCCATTATTAAGGGTCCGAAGAATACCTTTTCAAACGGAGTCAAGTGCTATCCCTTTAGAACCCTGCTATGAAGACTGTTTCTCACGTTTCTTTTGTTAAAACAACTATTCAACCTGCCTTCACGTGTTGTAACCGAGACACACGATTTCTTTGAAATCCATCACGATTCTTTACTTATTGCAGTTCTTTAACTTCGGTATCACAGCAAACGCTTATACGAGACTCGTATGACACTAAAATATAAGCAATTTAGTTATTGCTTCATTAAGAAAATAATATGTAAGATGTGTGTATGAGTGTAGTGTTTAACGCCCTCTTTTACTACATGGTGGAATGAGATGGCAGAGAAAACTGGTGATTCCAGAGAAAACCGGCCCCAGCACCGTGTTTTCCATCCCAAATCTCACTTTGTGTTCGCCTAGGATCGAACCTGGGCCGCCTTGGCGAGAGTCTAGCGGCCTAACCACTCTACCACGGTGGTGTATATGTATGTATGCATGTATTTATGTATATATTTTCATTCTGAACCTAGTACTATGAATATAGGGTACAGTTTAGATTACATTCCTTCTAAAAGAATATGACATGTCGGATGTTTATTACTTCCAGCATAGAAATAAGCCCATAATGGAGTAAGAAATCAAATTGTTCCAGTACTAAGGCATCTACAATATCAACAAAATATTTTACTGGTTTTTAAAACATCACATAACATAGTATATGTTGTAAGTAGAAAGAATAGTGGAGGAAATTAGGAGAAAACAGGAGAACAGATACGGGCACAATTGAATATCCACAACTGAAGCAAGGAGTCACCAAAGCTTGGGTTCTACTATCTATACGAATCTCGTATGAGCATCCGATTCATATAATGTGCACGTTGATTACAGAAGTTTCGGTTCTAAAATAATTATTTGTCTTTGGTTGTACGAATTATTGTATCGCGCTGTTTCACGAAAATGTGCTGAAGAGATTTCTATGGAATTACATAATATCCAATCGAATTATAGAATAAATCATAAGACAATTTCAAAAGAATCGTAAGCAGTGTTTGTATGGCACTGAATAAAAGAAGGAATGTGCGTCTGTGTGTAAAAAGCAAAACTAAAATTCGGACTATGTAGCTAATCTATAAGACTGAATCTAATAAAATAATTTCGCCCGCCTTGGTAGCGTAGATGGTAGCATGTCTTCCTCACTTTCAAGAGGTCCCGAGTTCGAATCTCGGTCAGAGTGAGTTACCTGTATAAAGTTTTTTCCGGGGTTATCTCTTATCCTAAAAGACGGGTAACTCTAAGCTCCATGGACGCTGGGCCCATTTGAGCATCATTTCACCCTTTTCATTCATCGTCCGATATGACTCAAAAGGTTAACGGACGTAAATTAAAAACAAAAACACATTTCAAAAGACATTTATCTCGATTATATGCTCTTGAAGTGAAAAGGAGAACAAACGCTTTGAAAATATTTTTGCAACATTAAGTATAGAAATTCATTTTAGTCCACATATAACATTTTTTAAATAAAAAGATGTTAACTCAGGAGGTGATGTAATTGTGTAGGTGCGGTTTGCGTTAGAATATGGCAGCTAATATTAAATATTTACGTTGGTCTATAATGCTGTGGAAAATATCGTCACAGTGTAGGCTTCTCGTAAAAACAACTTATTTGTTAAAGTTACGGGATCTTACTTTACCAGTAAATAAATCACTTACAGAGACTTCCTTTTGAAACGTAAGTATTAAAACAAATTCATTAACATCTCATTTTGTACATTTAGAGAAAAGTCTGGAAAATATTCTAAATGTTCTCGAGCTTCGAGCAAGATAATATGATGTGACATCAAGGTTTCGGGAGCGTGCGTCTCTCCCATCTTCAGGATGCTGAATATATTCAGCAACATATTCAGCTTCCTGAAGATGCGAGAGGTGCACGCTGCCGAAACGTCGAAGTCACAACATCATCTTGCCTATGTATTAAGAGTTCACGTGTGATCAGCCGCGTCAAATTTATGAAGATCGAGCTTTCGGCCATGTTACACTCTATGACCTTCATCAGGAACTGAGTCTTGCCTAGCTCGAAAGCCGAAATCGTTTAGAACATATACGCCACTAGGAAAGACTCAGCTCATATTTCAAGTCTGAAATAGGTTTAAATGTGAATTAGGTTTTAGGTGCCCAAACTTTTAAAATTACAAATCGCAATCTAAATTCATTGTGCTTGGTTTCGAAAGAGCATTCATTTGCTGGTGCATCTCAATCTTCCAGTTTTTCTGTGATTAAGGAGGCCTTAATTGTTTTTATTATTTAGTCATTTTTCAACAATAAATGTCTTTTGCGACTAAATAGTGAGAAATACGAAATATAAAGAAATAAATAAGTAAATAAATAAATAAGTAAATAAATAAATACATAAAAATACATAAATAAATACATACAAAATACATAAATAAATAAATAAACACAGCTGTCATTATATAGTCAGTGATATGCATGAAGTTTACTTTATATTTGAATATTAATATTCTATGCCTTGATAATTTTAATAATTTTCCTGTGGTATTGTTTTACACCCAAAGTAAGCTGAAACTGAAGTCGCTGGTGAACGTATCTTGCGCAGTCAGTGAGCAAATGAATAGAATTACACGGAGTACATGTGAGCTGAAGTACACATCGTGAAGTGAGGCTCAAATGAATCCGGGGTCCATGGAACTTAGAGTTACCCGACATTCGTCTATCAGGAAAAGGGAAAACTCCGGAGAAAAACTTGTCCAGGTAACTCACCCTAACCGAGATTCGAACTCGGGACCTCTTGAATTTGAGGTAGACACGCTACCTAGGCGGCATGATTATTATTACCCTTTCTTAACTAATTTCAGTTCTTGGGAAAATGCAGTTTGAAGAATTTCCAACTGTATGTTCAGGAATACTTTACTGCACAGTATTGATCTAAATGCCAGGCATCTCTCTTAGGTATTTCGGAAAGCCGTCACAGCATGAACGATGAATGCAATATTTAGGGAGGAGCGCTGCACATTCAAACTTTAATTTCGTAGGGGATCAACATCTAGGGCCGCTATTTCAGAGAACTCTGCTGCCGAGAGTAAACAAATATCACAGAGGCGGTCATGTTGACTGTTGGAAGTAGGATGGGAAGTAGTGGAAAAAGCGAGATATTTTGCCATTTGTCTCAATGGCATGATTCCAATCGAGCCAACTAGACATGGGAACAAAAGACACTCGCAATGCGAATTCGTTCCCAGTGTAAATTTAATCGATTTATTGGCCGATAGACCTACTTTCTTACAAAGAGCCCGAAGTCTCCGAAAACACGAAAGAATCGGAAATCGTACCCAACACTGATGTGCAATAAAGCAGCAGAGCTTTGTATTGGAGAATTTCACGGAAGTAACTTCGAAATTTCACCTCAACTACACTAAAATTTCAGTCTTTAATTTTAGTTGATGCAGATAAGCTAAAGTATTAGTCATTTATGACTCCATTAAATATGTTCAAGACAATTGAAGCTTTCCAATCGCATTTGAACCATAGATCCTCCATTTACAGTGTCGTTGCAATTGAGCTACCGTGGTTGTTAGCCAGTAAGATATTAAATTCTGTGACTCCTTTTTTTCCGATAATTCCCCAAATTAGCTTTGAGATCATATACTGCAATGGCGGCGTACTGCCTGTAAGTAGTCTGGGTTTCAGGCTTCTTCTTTAACTATTGAAAGGTCAATCAAACATATTACTGGGGAAATTGCGAAATGGTTGGGGAATTTAATATCGTCTCGGCATCTGGCACTTATATCTCAGTTGGATAGGACAACTGCACGGAAAGCAGAAAATTGATGATTCAAACGCCAGCTATGAGTCCACCTTTCCAAGATCTAATGACAAGTAATGACCTGGTTCAGTTATATAGTTTTGAAGACAACATATTTTACGCTATGTTGGTTACGATATTCTGGAAACTACAAACAGTGCAAATCCTGAAAGACACATTATTGTACTGAGCCATCAAAGAACATATTGAAAAGGGGAAGATACTAAATCAGAATAATTTAATGTCGTAAACAGCACAGAATGTATGTTAGTAGTATAAAAGTAAACTTGAATTTAACATAAACAGAATGTTAGCTGATCACCTCCCCCGCGAAACAGACGTCAATTTAGTATAATCCATTTTCTAGTTAGTCTAGCATCGTAACCGAAGTATTCATACCAGTAAAGCAAAACCAGCTCCGTCATTTGCTGGAGTAGAATTCGTGGTACTTTTTCTTTTTCTTTTTGCTTTTTGCTTTTTTTGTAATTTACGTCCTCCAAGGTTAAGTCCTATCGGAAGGTGACTGAATTGGGTGAAATGATGCCCAACAAATGAGTCCAGGGTCCATGGAGCGTAGAGTTACCAAACATTCGTCTTGAAGGATAAGGGAAAACTCCGGAAAAACCTTATCCAGGTAACTCACCCTGACAGATTCGAACTCGGGACCTCTGTAACGTGAGGCAGACACACTACCTCCACGCCACCGAGGTGGGCAGTAGAATTCGTTGTTACCCCACTTTATATAGTAGGAATCTATTCATATATACATTTGGACAATCAGTGGCATCGGAGTATCTTCTCCACAGAGTAAATCAGGTGACATAAGCTAGTTTCGCTTTACCTAAATTGTGATGTCAATGTAATTATATAACTGACTATATACGGTAGTGCAAAGTACAAATTTATCACTGGTCGACAAGGTTTTTTTTTTCAGAAGAGATCTGAACAGTGAATCTAGTGGCATTTTCCATCCTCAATTCAGATATGTAGTCAGAATTTTCCCATCAGGCATAGTTTTTCTGTAAAAGCAACTTTTCAAAATATCATTTTAGCGTTTTCTTTGACCTGTCATAGGAACCGTTACCTCATATGTCGCTATTTTACTCAAGCTGTATTATTAAAATTATTTGCAATGTCATGCTGAAGCGCAATAAAACATGACTGTGCAGGTTCATTGTTGTTCATTGTTGTTGTTTAGACATGTTCAGACCTGTTTGGCATTGTGATGTGTAAGTATTGAGCTGACTGTGAAATTGTTGAGTAGTGAAATATTTCCTTCCTTTCTGTTTAGAAGTGTATTGTGTAGTTGTGCATGTTGTATTTCTGTGCTTTATTTTTTCATCATGCCAAGAAATTGTGTAAATCATGCAGATAATTTCTGCTATATTTGTGGTGAGCTGACCTTCAAGTCTCAGAGGCGAAATTTGACCCCACTTGTAAAGAAGTGTTATAAACTTTACTTTGGCTGTCTAGTTGGTGATTTTGATGAGAGCTGGGTCCCAAATACATGCTGTGTTTCGTGTGTTAGACTGCTGACTGGGTGGAAAAATGGTACACATCATATGCCATTTGCAATTCCCATGATTTGGAGGGAACCGAAGGATCATTTAACTGACTGTTATTTTTTTTTTGACAAATATTAAAGGAATCACATCTAAAACAAAATATACAATTAAGTAACCGAATTTGCAATCTGCAATAAGACCTGTCTTACACAGTGAAGAGTTCCCCGTACCAGTATATGCAGATACGACCTTAAGTGATAACTCTGGTTCTGACCTTACTGAAACTCCAAATGATTCAGATGGAAATAAAAATAATCTTACATATGAAGCCAGTAGCTGTTCATCAGAACTATACTTTCCCAATCAGCAAGACCTTAGTGACCTGATTCGCGATTTAAATCTGTCTAAACAGCAAGCGTAAGTTTTAGCTTCCAGACTCAAAGGGTGGAATCTACTCCAAAAAGATGCAAGAATTAGTAGATATCGCAGCCGCCATAGTGTTTTCAAAGTATACTTCTTTGAAGAAAATGGTATTGTGTTTTGTAATAATATTTGTTCAGTTATGGAAACTCTTGGGCTTCAACACCGGCCAGATGAGTAGCGATTGTTCATAGACTCCTCTAAAGTAAGTTTGAAGGCTGTGCTGCTACATATCGGCAATAAACTTCCATCAATACCGGTAGCGCATGCCGCTGATATGAAAGAGACATATGAAAATATGAAACTAGTTTTAGAGAAAATACAATATGGAAAATATGAATGGAATATCTGTGGTGATTTATAGGTCATTGCTTTATTGCTTGGTTTGCAACTTGGGTTCACCAAATTTTGCTGTTTTTTGTGCGAGTGGGACAGCAGAGATAAGAAGTCTCACTACGTTAGAAAGTCATGGCCAAAACGTGAATCTCTTATCCCTGGCCAGAAAAATGTGGCATGTGTTCCTTTAGTGAAGCCTGAAAAAATATTTTTACCTCCATTGCATATTAAGTTAGGATTTATGAAAAATTTCGTCAAAGCTATGGATAAACTTTCTGATGGATTCTTGTACTTGAAATCGAAATTCCCCAAAGTCAGTGATGCTAAATTGAAAGGAGTTTTTATAGAACCAAACATCCGATCATTAACGGCTGATGAAAATTTCGAGGGACTGTTAAATCCACTGGAGAAAGCAGCCTAGCAGTCTTTCAAAAGTTTGTGTTGCAATTTTCTTGGAAACCATAAAGCAGAAAACTATCGTGACATAGTGGCTGATCTTCTGCATTCTTATAAAGCTATGGGATGCAACGTGTCTTTAAAAATTCGCTTCTTGAACTCTCACTTGGACTTCTTCGCCGAAAACCTTGGAGCTGTCAGCGATGAACACGGTGAGCGTTTTCATCAGCAAATTTCTACAATAGAGAAGAGGTACCAAGGCAAGTGGAGTTCCAATATGCTGGCTGATTACTGTTGGACTAAAATGAGAGACGTTCCAGATGCAAAATATACCCAAAAATCACTATCTACCACTTTCTAGGTAAGTCAGAATCAGTAATTTTGAGTTAGATAGCTAGTTACTGATTTTTTGGAATATTATAAAAAATTCAAATGAATGTCACACAAAACTCCTGCCCGATGGGGAAAAACTAATTATATTTGAATTCACCACGAAAAATACTTTTAGAATCTGTTATTTTAATTCTTGTGAAAGAAAAAAAGTTAAATGTTGACGACCAGTGTTACATAGAGTTTTGAGACTCCCTTGAAACAGCAGTATGTGATTGGAACGAATCTGTGCATGTTGCAATAGGACTGAATTGTTTTGCGAACACAGCTGCAATTTTGATGACTTCCAATTTCTTAAAAATTAAGTACAGAGCAACTAAAAGCTTCTAAAAGGCGATAAGTACAGCACATTTAAAATAAGGAGTTATTTCATTTTTAAAATTCGTTTCGAGGAAACTATAAATTAAGTTAATAAGGAATGAGTGAATGTGTAGTGTTCAGCGCCCGGATTTACTAAATGCGGCACAGCAGGCGCTGGGTACATGAAATGAAGATGGAGCACCGGTGGAATGGAATGGCAGGGGAAACCGGAAATGCCGGAAAATGACCCGCCCCATCGCCGTCTTGTCCACCACAAACCTGGCATGCTGTCTGTCGCCTGAAGTTGAATTTGGAGAGAGTGAAGCGGTCTAAACGCTCAGCCACGGCGCGGCCGCGTTCTATACAAGGATATAACAACTAACATAGAAAAAGGTGTAAGAATAATAAGATAATTCAGAACATTAAAGATATATTTGGTTCACGTCCTTGTAAACATTATGAATACTCTTAGATTTAGAAAAATTGCGTTTCTAGCAGACCTAATTCTATTGGGTTTACAAAAATTACAAAATTAATTGCGAATATAGGCGAAATCAACCCTAACACAAATATGGATAACATACTATTCTGACTGTAATTCACCACTCATTAATGCCAAAGTTGCAAAACTGAACTATCTCATCCTCATTTTGTGACATGAATTCATAGATGTCACAAAACCTGCCCCCTGATATTAGTCGCAAATGTATCCATTAAGCTACTCCTATTTCTGAGCTGAATAATGAAAGTTGAGTAAAATAAGAAGCTGTCCGTAAATAAGAAGCTTATTAAATAAATGTAAGTGATCCTAAAAAGAGTAAAGATGTAAACAGCAATTAAGTTACAAAAAGAAAAGAAAAAAAAAAAGGGAAAAAAGATGACAAAATCAAATGAAACTAAAACGTCCGATAGTATACTTTGGCATATCACACCAAATTTGTCTAATGAAATACCCATGATAAGGACTTATGCACTACTTATCCATGTGTAAATTGCAACAATTAAAGATGTGTCGGAGGAATACGGGCTTCAGTCGTAATCAATACAATGACTAACAAAGAATATACACAGGGCTATCAAAAATAAGTGAAAGTATTTACTTAATTCAGTGATTATTTCTTGAGTCTTGATAGAGGCGATTAGCCGGTGCATTATTCTCATGAAGAATTCATCCCATTTGAGCTAGCAGTGGTCTCTCTTGTTATAATTTTCCTCCTTAATGGTACCTTCATAATAGTAATTCGCAGTACCAGTACGTTGCCCATCCACCAAGTGATTCTACACAATGCCTTGCTTCTCGAAAAAGTCAAGATGCATGACCTTTCCTGCACTTAGCTGATATTTGACATTTCTGGGTCTTTCTTTGAAAAATAATTCCATTGGGCACTGTGATGTTTTGTCTCTGGGTCATACCGATGAAACCAGGATTCGTCGCATGTGATGACCTAGCCGAACCAATCTTGTCTTCTTTTGTTGACATGACGAGCCTTCTCTTCGTCACTCACCATACCCGACCTGCGGCAACTTTTCTATATCTTAGCACATTTTGTAGAAGTTCTTCAACTGATCTCATAATCTCTGCGATAAATGACAGTCTTCCTGCAACATGACACCAACTGTGTTGACATTGGTTTCAGTCTTCGAAGTTGAGGGCTTTCCGAGGCGTGGCGCATCCGAAAGGTCATTTTAACCCTCCCAAAATGGTTTATAAAATTCAAAAACTTGACACCTTTGAACTACTGTAAAACATGCTGGAAATGCGCGAATTTCGGAAGTACATACTTTTACCAACTTATGTTTTCCCTATTATGCAACACTCCCAAAGACATAATTTTGCAGTTCTAAAGATGAAAATTCTTGTTTCAAGGGAAATTTTATTGATGTCATGCTGTTCAAACCTCATAATTTTATGATCATTGTAATTTTCAAAATTGCAGGTATAAGTAAAGCTGAGCGCACTAGGTTCCAGGAGTAGCTTGTGCTATTGTTATGTTTTGTACACGATCTTTGAGTGATTGTTTCTTCTTCTACACGAACTCAAATGATCTGACGACAAAACTTTACATCACTTAGGTAATGACTAACTCATACTTATATATTGATTATAACACACCTACATCATTTACTGAAATTATTTACCATTTCCTTGCCATTTCTTTATAACACTATTATTTCTATTTGTTTTATGAGGATTTTCCTTAAGGCCCTTATTTAATGTTTTCTGAAACATTTTGTATCCTTCTACTCTATTAGCTCCAGTTTCTGCTACATTTTGAGCATTGTTTGTGTTACTGCTTTGTAAATTCCTATTCTCGATTTGTTGTTTATTTAATATTCCCAGATTATATCATTCATGAAAAATCCTATTCATGATATTTTATTTGTCTAACGTTTAACATCATTCTACCGAGCGGGATAGCTCAGGCTGTAGCCCAGGTTCGATTCGCTTGGCTGACCTACCAGACCCATGGATTTTTTCGGGAGTTTTCTCGGTCGCCAGGCGAATGCTGGGTAGCTTAATTACATCCCCAAATAATATATCCCTCAATTTCATCCACATTAATAATTCACATCAACTGTCACCTGGTGGTCTCTTTCAGGGTAGAAGTAACGGTGGGTGTCTCGATTCTGCTGGACGTCCTCTGCCTCCTCTAGCCTCATCCTTCCTAAATATCCCAATTCCCAATCTGATAATCCTGCCTTTTCCAGTGCCCGTTCGCCCGAGTACCAACACATATCTCAAAACTTAAAGGCCGTTCACGTAGCTCATATTGTAGTATAATGACTATATTTTTTATATTAACATTTTGACAGCTGACAGCATCATCAGCATAACAGAAGTGTTAAATACAATTTCAAATTTCTTATTCATTTGTAATAATAACATCTCTTATTCATTGTTGAGCTTAACAACGATAAGCTGAAAAGGACGGTTACCATTTGAAAGTTTTACTCTTTATTGCATTAAAATACTACGTGGGAAGATGTGTAACTGCCACAAGTAAATGTAAAGAATAGTTTGCTAAGGAAATATGTTCAATGGTGGCTACTTATTTGCTCCTACCGAAGCTGTGAAAGAGAACCTGTCACGCAATTAAAGCTATCCTAGCTCGCGCAGCGATACACAACAACTCGACACTAAAGATCTTCCTCCGCAGCTATCTTTCAAGGAAACGTTTGGTGGAATTTTCGGTAGAAACCCATAGAGTAACGTTTTCGTCATGCTGTTTCTGGGATTTTACAATAATTAATAGTCTAGACAGCTGACCTCCACGGAGATGGCCCAGATTACATTATACAAGATAGCTGACAAAGTGCCAGAATTTTTTATCTTCATACTTCTACCCGCATTGCCAATCCTTACGACCTTCGGGAAACGTCTCTGTTCGCTTGAGCAGCATTATGAAGGAACATTTTCAGATCAAATTTAAGATGTCAGAGATAATTATTAAATTAAGATCTCCGAAAGAACATAAAAGTAATTTCATTTCCTCAATTGCAGTTGCTACTTGTACAAACAAAAGCATATGGGCGTTGCAACTAACCCGGCAATTACCTGCAGAAAATCAACTTCCCAGTGAAATGACCACTATTCTGAAGTCCATAACTCAAACCAAATATAGATTTTAAAGTATTTTGATCACGTATACCTAAAATTCTGTCCTCGATGTTTAAAGTAGTCTGCATGTATATATGTGTGTATGTACGTATGTAAAATGGCCTTATTTAAAACACAAAATAAGTAGCTAGAAATGAAGAAGCAAATTGGCATGCGTACCATACAAATGATTTTGCAACAACTAGCGACTAATAATACTGAAAGCTGCTGCATTAACACATGGATGCTCCTTAATGTGTGTTTTGCAAAATGAAACAGTCAAGTAGGGTAACTGAAAAGTCACTCCAGGTACCCAGACTCAGTACCTGGATATCGTATTCTTTACAGTGTTCGGAAGTGTAAATGCGAGAACACACTGTGTTTCGAAAATAATCAGTGATAATAGAATGTCAAAACCCAAGCGATTTGATTTCCAAAGCGTTAACATGATATGTGGAATGACATGTCTATTTTTAACTGTTGTACATAGTCACGGTTAAAACCTCTTTATCAGATTATGATACCCAAATAAAATGTTTTTTTAAATACAAGTAGATATTGGTTCCAAGTGTGAGATATATTAGTTTTCAATGCGTATACTATATGTCTATATAAACCTACATTAAAATTATTTGTGACACTAAAACAAGTTATGGGATTTCACAAACATTTACTTATATAAGCATTGCATATAAAAGCATTAATTAAGTAATGGTATTCTCAAAACCTAATACATTTTAAACCATGTTAATTATATTACTACAAATACTTAACACAAATAAGCTTTAACTCAAAAGCTATGGCATATCAATGTCACACCAATTAAGCACATGACTTAGAAACTTAAAAATCGATTTGTTTTGTTACAATAAGATTAAAATTAACCTGAGAAACTCCATAATGACAGAAATCCAATGAAATTTAACAGCACTTTTGAGTAGCCTCAATATGTTAAGCATGAATTTTAAAATGGTACAAAAGTAAAATTAATTGTATTTCTTATACAAACATATGAACAATTTCCAGATGATTAATAAATAATAATATCAATAACAATAGTAATAATAAACAATGATGATAAATGATGGCAATATAGTAATGTCTCGTAAGGAATTTCGTTTTTTTAAGAAAAACAATTATTTTAAATGTGTTATAACAAGCGATTAACTAATTTTCAAAGTGTAGACCATTGGATTCTACGGTCTTGAGACATCGTACAGCGAGTTTTATTACCCCACGATTGTATCAGTCTCTGATTTTTGATGCGAAGAATTCGGTGCCACTCCCTTGCGCAGCTTCAATGTTGTCAAAATTTCTTTGATTTAGAAAACGAGTCATGGATCGAAAAAGATGATAATCTGATGGCGCGAAATCAGGGTTGTATGCTGGGTGTGATAGCAAATAGTTCGATTCTTCCCAATTCCTGAATTATTTCCATGGTGGTTTGTGCAGTATGGGGTGTTGTATTCTCCTGATGCAATATTTCTATGTCGGTTAACTAATGCGGGTATCTCCGTCTTAAAATTTCCTGAACTCGTTCCAGTTGTTGAGAATAAAGTTGTTTGTAACACACTCCCAGTGAATCACGCCTTCAAAATTGCACCAGACACACAACATTAGTTTGGAACTGAACTGTTTTACTGTAACGATGACTTTGGCAAGTAGGCGGGGATCGAGCCACTGTTTCGAGGCATCAGGGTCTTGGTAATACAATCATTTCTGACCACACGTAACAATTCTCCTGACAAATCTATCATTTCATGAAATTAGGGATAAATTGACCACAGATATCCACTCTACGTTCAGCCTGTTGATGTATCAGTTCATGAGATCTACAGCTTCTGTATGATTCTCCAATTGTCTTATTGTGGCGATGTACGTTTGATGCACCAAGTTCCTCTGAAAGTTTACGGGTACCTTTGTGTGGATTTTCTCGCAAAACTTGGCATATATTCTCAATATTGCACACTTTAGGTCTTCCAGAACGTGGTAAATTTATAGTGTTTTCGTCTCCATTGTTGAAACATTGGAACCATTATTGTACCATACGCTCACTAAGGATATCTTTCTTTTTAAGGCATGTTTGATGAGTATATTAGCTGAAATAAAACTTTTTACACTGCACCTTTACGGCAGCGACAGTAACCCTCCGCACAGGGGAGGTTTCAGGTTGAATTTCTTTTGTTTCTTGACCATGGATATTTCGCGTATTTCCGCGGGTCGCTATGTGGATAATAATTAGAACTCTTGAATTCCCCTCCTGCCATTTTATTTCAATTCTCATTTAGTTTCACTTCATCGTCAGGTTTGCAAGTGTTGGCGAGGGTTTGGTGCTTTGGCTGGTGCATTGTTCTCTCTAAATCCTGATCGTTTGAATCTGAGGAGAGCTCTGGTTCTGGGGTCCACATTTGGAAATCCTTACGCCTATTCGTAAACTGGCTGTTAACTGCGCAGTATCATCATCTTCTGCTATCACTGTAGGTGGGAATGGCGGCGACTTGTCGGTAGAAGATTTCGAAGATTGATGTCCCATCGTATTTGGATGTTTGAGCGTGCGGATGTTGTTTAGAGTCCTAGACTCCTCCACCTGTAAATCCTTAAGTTTCCCACTAAGCGATTTTTCTGGCATGGCGTTCAGCTCCTTGGCACTGCTCTAAATCGCTTCCCGAGCGTTAAAGGGTTGGCCGTGACCTTGCATGCCTTTCTACTCGCCGGCCATTTGTTCGACTATTATGTTAACAGTGCCGCCTTAATCTTGTATATTCCTTTCTTTATTTCTTCCTTCACATACTTCATTACTATTTACAGTTTTCCTTAGAACCTTTGATTTCTGTCTTTATTCGTTCACCGTCATTAAATTACTCCTTTTTCATACACAAATTTTTATTTTATTTATTGCATCTTTTCTATTCCACTTCCGTTTATATCTTCTTCACGTGTTTTATGTCCCAGTTCTAACACCAGTGTAACAAATGAGAACACCAGTTACTTCTAATCATGCTTTGCCATCTAAGCGGTTGGCATATCGCTATCGTTACACTTATGTCACTGCTGCACACTCAGTGACAAAACAACTGATAGTTCGAATATAATCATAACTGAACACTGCACCCGGTACTATCTCACTGAACCCTTTCTGCTAATGTCTAGCAAAAGACGAATTGCTCAACCAACTGATTAACAAGACCTTTCCGTGCAACATGACATAGGAAAGATCTCCAAAGAGAAGTACTACCGAGTCCCCTAGAGTCATATTACCGCACACAATGGCCATCGATTTGTTCAACTATTGTTTGTCAACAGGATCGGCCCGGCCGGGAAGGTAGCAAAGCCAGGCCGGCCCGTGCCCATCTATTCCCTGCCGTCGGTAGCTAGCTTCGCTGACAGTAACGCCGTTTTATTGTTATGTTGAAATCAGGATTACGACATAGAATTTTGTTTCGATATTCTTGTCTCTTTATATAAGAATGTGTGATTCTAAAGATCAATTATATAGCATCTTCAAAATAATATACCAAAATTATTATAAGTAATATTACAGGATTCTATGATTTTGACGATAAATGTAATGGTGTATGTGTTTTTAAAATATGGTTGAGCCCTTCCCTAACGAATGCATTCACATTTTAATTAGTCATGCTTACAATGTAATGTGAACCAAAATTCAAAAGCGAACCTTTTACCAATACGATATCTCAGCTATGGTTTTGGGTTAAAGCTGTGCTATACTCAATTTGAATACCTTGTGGTAAGAAAGAAAGCTAAGTAAAGCTAAATTTAGAATGTCTCCAAAAGAACATTTGCTAACTAACCTTTATAAACTATTCTCTACATCGATTTTTATATTGGACTTATTTATTTAAAATGGTATTTAACATAACCCAATGTATTTATTACATACCTTTTAATTGATGAATCTTGTTATAGATTAGCTGAAAAATA
This sequence comes from Mantis religiosa, assembly GCA_030765055.1. Taxonomy (NCBI): domain Eukaryota; kingdom Metazoa; phylum Arthropoda; class Insecta; order Mantodea; family Mantidae; genus Mantis; species Mantis religiosa. The sequence goes on along the minus strand of JAUKNK010000034.1, from coordinate 26,564 downwards.
ATTATCAATTTATTAAGTAGTACAAACTCAAACAGTTCGATCTCATATTTAAATCAATCGAGTGTCTTTGGAACCGAAAACGTCATGTACCATGCATATTAGCAGATAGTACTTTACACTAAGTGCTATAACCAAGTTAAAATATTGATAGCTAAAGTTCAATTTCTAGATTGTATAACAGTAGTCCGTAATTCATCTTTCAATATCTTTCTTCAAATATCTCCGATAATGCGAGATTGTACAACATGTTACAAAATACAAGAGGTTAATCAGTGATGTATTGATAACTTTTGCAGTCATTAAGACAAAAGAAAAACTTTGATATAACTGATTGTTCATATCAAATTTTATCACACCGACAATTATTCTTCTGCCGAATAATTTTCGGACAGCTTCTTTCCTTTTAAAAGGATGGTTCTCGAAAGAAATTAAATTAATTGTCAAATGTACTAAGATTTCATTGTTTTGGGCCTTTAGTATTGGCTCCCTAAAATAGAGGAAACTGCAGAAATTCACATCCTTCGAGATTCGAACTTCAGATCTCCAAGATGCACATTTGGCAAAATACCAAATTCACGTTTGGGAACACTGCTGCTGCAAGAATATCCTATTGTCAATTGCTTTTAACAAAAGGAATACTAGGAATACCAAAAGCTGTGCAACTAATTAATGTAACGAGCAATGCTGCACAAGCGTTTCACTTCTTGTTTAATATGGACCCAGTTTATATGATGACGTGACATTGATTTTAACGGAGCGTTCGTGCAATCGACCCAGTAGTAGTACTACGAATGTGATGGATAATTTAAGAGGTCTTCCCATCCTGCGTGACTGCGTCTGTTGCCACATGCCGTATCAAATTAAATCCATCGCGAACATTCCAAACCGCTTTTTACCTCCTCTACTACATATCTATGTAATCAGAAGTCCGATAAAAAGGTTCCCCCGAACATATATCTCTTTGGACTCCGTGAGTATAAAAAGAGGCACGAAAATATCTCATTTCATATAAACGAAAAAGAAACAAATAGAGATAAAATTTGGCACACACGCGTGTGCGAGTCTTAAAGACAAGTTAATTAAACACAAAATTTAATACTTGGATTTAGTATCTTTCAAAGCTTTCACAAATTTTCAAGCAGATTCACTCATCTATTCTTAAAAATCCTCAAAGTTTTCTTTCAAATATATTAAATCTAAACACCATGTGCATTTATCACAGATTTCGGTTTTTCATAATACCTATAAATTAGAAAAAGCACAGGCCTTTTCTTTTTCTTTCTTTTTTGTTATTTCTTAAAGTGTAATTGTGGTATTCAGATGACTAAAAGAATTATTGTCTGTGAAATCTCGATATAGATTATCTGGGTGAAATAAACATTTACTAATTCTGAGTAGCCATAGACAAATTATTACATTCCACCCAAAAATTTAGGTTTGCTTCTTTCACCAAAAATACACCTTCTAAGACTTCCTAAATCAATAAAGGGTAGTTTCAGAAAAATTTCCACGCTGGTGTTGCGTGTGTGTGTGAGGCTGAAACGCGATGATTTTCAAGAAAATTTCTGGGTATATCTTGCACTACCCTTGATATCAAATGTCTTTCTAACTTTATTTGCTTAAAGATAACACCAACGAATTTCATTGAAGTTAGATATTAACTTTAATATAAATACAAATGCAATATAAACATTAAAATACAATAAAATGTTTAAAATATTTTTATGCAAATGAAATATACCAGATGGCTCAACTTCACCGTCTTTCACGTAAGCAGATATCCCTTCGTGCATTAAAACAGCTGCAGAACGGGGTAGTTATAGTAAAACGCACGCTACGCGCCGGCGTGAGTGGACTTGGTTTGTTTGAAGTAGCTTATGTAAACCGCTCACACCACTGCCATGTACCTGGAATTTTCCAGTTGGGCCACTTGGTATACCTTGAATCCTGTGGAAGTAACCTTTGAGGGCCTCTTTATTTTGCTTGAAATTTGCATAAATCATATTCTGTAAGAGTAGAAAAAATATTAACCCACAATAAATGTACACCTCGTTAAACATACACAGTTTACGTCAAATATATGTTTGTGAAGATAACAATTTTCCAGATATTGCATGCAATTCGTTTGAATTTTATAAAATCTATATATTTCTCAAACGGTAAGTCATTCCAATTTTTCTGCTCGCCCCGGTAGCGTAGATGGTAGCGTGCCTGCCTCACGTTCAAGAGGTCCCGAGTTCGAATCTCGGTCAGGGTTAGTTACCTGGATAAGGTTTTATCCGGGGTTTTCCCTTATCCTTCAAGACGAATGTCAGGTAACTGTAAGCTCCATGGACCCTGGACTCATTTGAGCATCATTTCATCAAATTCATTCACCGTCCGATATGACTTAACGTTGGAGGACGTAAATTACAACAACAACAACAACATTCCAATTTTTCTCCTCTTTCCTATTCATGCAGCAACCAGTATTACAAAATTCATCCCACTGCCTTTCAAGAACATTAATAAAATTAATAAAAGCACGTTAGGTGTAAGGAAACGTTCTTTAAAGAGTAATTTATTGCACAAGGTGTAAGGTTATTTGAATATGACATTAGAATTTCACATTGAGATGTAATTAATAAATCATGAAGTTGAATGTTCAAGACTATGTTGGAAAAATTGGATATACCTTAATCATTTGCATTGTCATTTTACATATTTCCATAGCATTCACAAAACAGATTTCTGTTTCTGTTTTGCCTCATGCGAAACTTTATGTTTATATACTTTTAATTCGAGATAGGACTTGTATAGTGTACGGGAGTAGTTAGCAGTAAACTCTTAAAAACCAGTCCATTATTCCAGGCATCAACTATACATTCGTTTCAAAATACAGTGGGATTTGAAAATGTTCTACGTTTCATCGAATTTTAAAAAGTGTTCTATATGAAACAAGAGAGATAGGAAGGACTAAATGCGTGTTCTAGGCCTTGGTATTGTAACTTGTTATTCTTTTGGTTAATTTTCAGGGAGAAAATTTATTATTATTTAATTATTATTATTTAATTATTATTTAATTATTATTGTTATTATTTAATTATTATTGTTATTATTTAATTATTATTGTTATTATTTAATTATTATTATTATTTAATTATTATTATTATTATTATTTAATTATTATTATTATTATTATTTAATTATTATTATTATTATTATTATTATTATTTAATTATTATTATTATTTAATTATTATTATTATTATTATTTAATTATTATTATTATTTAATTATTATTATTATTTAATTATTATTATTATTTAATTATTATTATTATTTAATTATTATTATTATTATTTAATTATTATTATTATTATTATTATTATTATTATTATTATTATTATTATTATTATTATTATTATTATTATTATTATTATTATTATTATTATTATTATTATTATTATTATTATTATTATTATTATTATTATTATTATTATTATTATTATTATTATTATTATTATTATTATTATTATTATTATTATTATTATTATTATTATTATTATTATTATTATTATTATTATTATTATTATTATTATTATTATTATTATTATTATTATTATTATTATTATTATTATTATTATTATTATTATTATTATTATTATTATTATTATTATTATTATTATTATTATTATTATTATTATTATTATTATTATTATTATTATTATTATTATTATTATTATTATTATTATTATTATTATTATTATTATTATTATTATTATTATTATTATTATTATTATTATTATTATTATTATTATTATTATTATTATTATTATTATTATTATTATTAATGTTGTTGTTGTAATTGTAATTTACGTCCTACATTGTTATATCGGACGATGAATGGGATGGGTGAAATGATTTTTTTTCTTTTTTTTTTTTTTGTAGTTTACGTCCTCCAACGTTAAGTCATATCGGACGATGGATGGAATGGCTGAAATGATACTCAAATGAATCCGGGGTCCATGGAGCTTAGAGTTACCCGACATTCGTCTTACATGATAAGGGAAAAGCCCGGTGAAAAACCTTATCCAAGTAACTCACCCTGACCGAGATTTGAACTCGGGACCTACTGAACGTGAGGCAGACGCTACCATATACGCTACCAAGGCGGGCTAGCAAATTATTTGATTCTCATACCCACGGTGGGATGTTGTCATAGGAAACTTAACATCGCGACTCGAGTACCGGATATGGCAATATAAGTTTTTAAATACATGCACTAGCGAAATATTGGGTTTTCATATGTCTCAAGAAATTATTTTAAAATACACATTTAAATAAGGTAGAGCTACTAGTTACCGTGCATGTGATCCGCATTGGATTTTCTCCTGCAGAGAGACTTGTTGGGCCACTGCGGGGCCAGTTGAAGAGCTACTCGATTGAGAAGTAGCTGCCCGTGATTGCGAAGTCATATACCTATACCGGCTAGGAGGGAGCGCGTGGAGACCACTCGCCCCTTTAATACTCCACCTCACTCATCACGCCTGTAGGGGGGAGAAGGGACTTGTGCTGTGGAGCTAACAAAACAGGCTGTTTCAAACATTTTCCGGTGCATAAACACTCGATGAGAATTAAGAGAACTTGATAAGTTCTTGAGACATTTCGAAACACACATTTTGTTCTTGAACCTAAGTAGTTGTTATTCGGGGGAAGGGGGAATTGTGATTTTTTTCTACATAAAAGTTTAGAACTTGAAGATTTCCATATGTTTACAAATATGGGGCAAACTTAAAGGTTTGCGTATTACTTAAAAGGTTTACTCTCTATATAGTAATTAGAAGAATAGCTGGAGGGATAAGGAAGTCAGATGGTAGAGCTAAGTGGTAGAACAAGGCAGAAGCTAGATTAAAGACAGTAGTTAGAGCGAATTCAAAGACCATACCGACTTCTATAATATGCCAATTTACTATTTCAAGGCACTCCAGAAGTCTTAAGGAGACTTTATTATAGTAAACGTCCATACGAGCTTACCTTGAGGATGCGTAGCCGTGTATGGTTAGAGGTGCAACGTATAGATAAGCCACCAATGAAGGGCGTCATGACGGCCCTTATTTCTAACATCGGTAGAATCCAAACTAAAGTAAACTCAACTAGAACGACCCACCACTGCAAAAATATGCAGTCCTTTAATACTTACTTCCAATATGTCCTAGTACCAATCGGTATTGTCAGGTAACAAAAAGGTACGTAAACGTTTCCTAGGCAAATCTAAGCATAGTCATATTTCTCAAAACAACCTAACTGCAATTCGGCGTCTAAGTGACTCAGATTACTTTTGTCAACAAAGTTCATATCCGAGCACCTGCCCGTGGTCGACATGAGTAAATAGAAAATTGATGTCATAGGCTCTAAGTCATTAAAAAGCTCGAATAACACTGTTCTCATAGATCAGCAGAAATAAGAAGTTTAGAATGTGTGAAATGTATCAACAAGTCACGACACAAAATAAGCATTTAATAATATCTTTCTAAATTGTGATATGTTTTCAAGTATTCCTTAACTATAGACGTAATAATATAAAATTTCAACATTCTTACAACCTTAATGCCCAGCTTTTATACGATGTGTAATATTACTCTAGTATTTGTTTTTCTAGTTTTGTTTCCTGAAATACAAAAGTATGCAGGCTTTGTAAATCTTGCTTTACACATGGGCAGTGTGGAAGAAGAATTAATTGCCATCAATTAAGCTAACAGTGGCAAGTACTTACAGCATAGTAAGTCGCCCTGGAAGGTAAGTACCTCATTGTATGTGAGAACTCCTTGAGGTTTGCCGGGAATTTAATATCATGTCAGCATGTTGCCATGGTATCTCAATGGTTGAGCAACTAACGTAAACCAGGGGAGCCATGGTTGACATATCGGTTATGGCATTGAATATTTCAGTTTGACTCTACCTATCCAAACCTTTCCCTACACGCCGGTAGCTTGGAGGAACAATTCTTTCCAAACTTCTTAACTGGATTGTGAATTCGTTTCTAACAGTCGTAGTATCATCAACTGTTCACGATGTTATTCCATAGGTATGATGGAAAACTTATTAGATAGTTAATATTAAGTAATAATTAAACATTCATTTATTCTAAGTGCGGGTGCGCTGGTGTATAAAGTATATTTTTGCATGTAGCACAATTGCTAATGATTCCACCATTCTGTTACACTTACTAATCGTTCATTCTTCTATTGACCAGGTGTTGATGTAGTACATAAACATCAACATTGTAAGTGTAAAGGATCGTTTATAGTCATGTTTGTTCAGCATTGTAGAGCTGGGGTATGAAGTTCCCCGCGAGAATGCCCACGTAAGTAATCTCGTTTTACTGACTTTTGCCCATAATTACGAACATATGAGTGTGTGTACGTGCAATAATATTAATAGTTATTATACTTTAGGAATATCAATGATTTTTCACATAGGAAAATAATAAAAATTAAAATAAATAAGAGCAAATTTTCAAGATATTCAATGAACTGTCAGAAGACAACCTAATAGCGGCGAATCAAGCGAAGAAGTAGTAATTGAATAAAGTGAGCACAACACTGATTCTGAACAAAGTGATGTTGAGGAGTCTATGTCTAATAGTTCTGAAAACTATATTTCTAGGAAAGATAGTTATTGCAAAATGAGAAGAGTGGATTTTTCGAAGGGTAGTAAAATAAAGAAGAGGAACATAGTAAAACATTTTCTTGGGCCGAAAAGTTCAGCAAGAATTCCTAGAGATGAACTCTCATATTTTCATGCCATTGGTCGATATTGATATAAATGTCTTATAAATGGTATTCTGCTAATTTCCATCAGAGACCATTACCGAGGTCTTTTACATCTGTTTTCATCTTTTTATATCAGTAAACTATTATTCGTGCATTCCGTTTACACGACAGTAACGATTTTGTTCAAATTGCGTTCAAATCCAGTGTGCGTGAAGACGGTTCGCAACATTGGTTACAAACTTTAACTACATGCTAATAAAGGAAATAGGTCTGAAATATAACTATCTTATCATTTTAAACTACATCAATATGATGAAAATATTGAGAAATGTATTTGGGGTATAGAGTACACCGCACGCCCGCTCTTCGTTTAATAAATAATGAGATGTGATCAAGATATTCCTCAGCGCGTAGTACACTTTAGATCCAATGGGCCGCGCCGTGGCTCAGTGGTTAGACCGCTTGGCTCTCACCAAGGCGGCCCGAGTTCGATCCCAAATGACCGCGAAGTGAGATTTTTGGTGGACAACACGGCGCTGGGGCGGGTTTTCTCCAGGATCTCCGGTTTCCCCCGCCATCTCATTCCACCGGTGCTCCATCTTCATTTTGTGTATCATCAGTGTCATCGCCTCGCCTACGGTGCCGTATGTAGTAAAAGCGGGCGTTAAACACTACACATTTCATTTATTTAGATCCAATATTTCCGCCTTTGGCTATTACAGTAGCGAACTATGGGAGTTTGCATGAATGAATGTGAGAATTCGTTAAGTACTGATAAATTTGTGGAAGATAATTAATGGGTAAGTTATTTGAAGCAGTTACCTTTGTTTGATGATATAGAATATCTTTTTCTGAATCTTTGACAAAATAGATTAAAATCTGAGTAGTTATTAAGTATGCATGTACGTATTAACATATTTAACTCCTCGAAGAGAATTTAACTGTAATGCTTTCTCTGTTACGTGCATAGTAGGTACATTTCAAATTAAATTCAATATTGAAGTTCGTCGCGTTATCTCGAAGATTCCTCACTCCGTCGGGCTTCGAAGCGACAATCTATTGACTTCGTTGTACTCCTCGCTGTTGTGGCTGAGGAGGTGCAATAATCTCACGGTCCGCCTTGACGAGAATCTATATCACTACTGAACTATGGAGTTGGTGATGTGGTTGGACTGGGAATTTGGGTTTTTTCTCAGGGTTCTTGAACGAGAAAATCTAACTGTTTTGTGTCGGTGTCGAGTTACTCGTATGTCTGCAGGTTTTAGTGATTTAGGCGGCACTCGCGGACTGTACTCAGACATATACCTCAGTCATATAGGATACCTTCTTACAAATTCTATCTTAGATATTTGTTACTGAGTTAACTGTTTGTATAATAGTAAATAATTTTTGAATTAATAACATCTAATAATTAATAGAATAATGGGCAGGCGGAAATATCGCTACACATTTTACTGGAATACACGTTTTGAGACTCTCTGTAATCAAAATACGTTTGTGTATGTGTGTGTTGTGGTCAAGTATAATTCAAAGGCTGAACTCGTTTATATCCCAAAATGATATTTAAATTCAGCATTTTCCAGAAATGCGACAAGAAGATTTTCAAGAATGCTTCCCCTCTCCTAAACTATCCTTTACATGGAATAGTTTTCAAATTATATTATTTTCTCTAAAATATCTCTAAAGATTTTGACTAAAGTATTATATGTTCAGAATATTTTATACCTTTTAGCTCCTAGGGAATGCCCTGAAGTTTCAATTTAAACATCACTTTGTAGTTAAGTAAAGCAAAATAACTTTCCTATTCAGCTGCATGTCTCTCATCTAAAAAATTGATGTTAAATACCCAGGTTCCATTGTAACGCGAATGTTTGCATTTCATAACCTCATTACAGCTAATGGTCACGTGACGTGGCTGCTCAGGTCTCTGCGTGATTCAAAGTTGCCCGGTGGGCATGTACAGGCTACGTTTGTCCATTAGCGTTGCAGTTTTATTTTAAATCGAATCCAAGAGTTGAAGAATATTTTTATCTCAAAGAGTCTCTGAAGGTCTGTACACTCTATTTATAGTATGTTTATAGCATATCTGCAGATCTGAAAGTAATCACTCAATAAGTAGCTGTTCTATATTTAATACCCAAGAGATTTTAAAATATTATGAACATCGTCAAATAGTTAATCATTGCAGGCACTTATTCTGTGATACTGGCAGCTGCTCATTTCTTTAATTACGAGAAACTGCAAAATGATGTTTTAAGAATAAGTAGGAACGCTGGAAAGGGCAGCCATGATGTAGGCGAACGGATGGCTCAGGCTGTTTCGTCTGTGACCCGCATTCGGAAGGTCCTGATTCGATTCCCGTGGCTGACGTACCTCACCCATGGGTTTTTTCAGAGGTTTCGCCTGGTCACTAGGCGAATGCTGGGTAGGTTAATTACATATCCAGAATTTTCTGTCTCTATTTCGTCTCCATTATCATTTCATACCAACTCTCTTATGGTGGTTCTTTCAGGGTAGAAGTGTCAGCGGGAGTCTCGGAGGTGCATGGCAGGATTATTGCTCTGAGTGAACCACTTCCTCCTCCAGTAGGTTGGCTGCCGCTCTCCGAACCGATTACTGGGACCGTCTTCGAACCACAGTACGTGGGCATGTCCGTTGTCCTGGCCTGTCGAAGGAGGTTCCAATATAAGTAAAATGTAGGGATCCTGTCCTCTGCACTGTAGTGGCTCCTTGGGACGGCCGCCTTCTGTCTCCTTTCGCCTCATCCTTACTCCCGGGAATGCCCCACTTGGGGGCATAAGGTACAATAGACCAAGACTGGTCGCAGTGCCGAATCCCCTCCGAAAAAAGAAAAAAGTTGACAAAAGAACATCCATGTATAAAATTCTCAGTTTAGAACATTATAGAGGTGTTTTATTCTGATTAATCATTTATCGGCAGTTCGTAGAGCCTAAAGACCACTACACCGTTACGGCGGTCCTCTGATTAGCATTTCTGTGACTCACGGCAGCTTATGTTTCACATTATTGTGGAAACTTACTTTAAATCACAGTTTTGAGACGTCAGAAGTTAAAAGATTTATCTCTATGTTTAATAGACACAATTTTAAGTACTATTATTCATAAAATCTGTACGTTACTCATTTATTTCAGTCGACAACTTGCTTTTTCAACCCTAGTTAGGCTCCATTAAATTTAATGGCCTCACTTAACTGGTGTTTGTCTTCAAATCCACGGATACAAATCCGGAGAAAAGATCTATGTAAGAACTGTAACAACCAGTAGCAGCAAATATATTGTAACGCGAGCGCTGGAACACCCTGTGAAGCAGCTGGGAGCGGGAGACAGGGAAGGTTCGGTTAGCCACGCCCTCGCCTCGTTTGTCCTATAGTGGTGACAGGCTGTGGTCAGGGGAAAAACATGACTGTGTCGCCTGTTTCTCTACACCTGTTTCTCGAAATTACGTAATCTGGAACATTCCCCTGGTCACTAGAAACCGGCGATATTCCTATATAAAGAGGGTTACAGACGGACGGAGTGGGAGTTGGTCAATCAGTTGGTTAGTATGTGTGAGTGAGGACAGTTTTTGGTGTAAGAAGGCAGTGTTAGTCAGTGACGTGTTAATGAACGGAAAGATTGTGCAACGGAAGACTGTACGTAACTGTGAATGTGTACCGGAGCTTACGTAACCGCGAGTACAGTGAAATTGTAACGGAGGAACTGGTAAATTGTAATTGTTGCAGCACGTAATTCTGTGTAATTGGCAAGTGTTTAACTGTAAGTCGGTGGAAATAAAGAACATTGTTGAGTGGTGTAATTGGACTTTTTATTTCACGAACCCACAAAGTCACACTGGTATCAGGAAGCGGGAAAACAACATCACCGAACATTACAACCATGGACGCGGCATTGGAAATTTTTTTGGAGAAGATGATGGAAATGAAGGCCGAACTAATCTCAGAAAGGAAGACGGCTAAAGACAACATCACCAGGAAGATGGAAGAAATGCAGGCCGAATTAACAGAGAAGCTGGAGACTAGAAATAACCTGGCCGCGGAACTGAAACTAATCAGGACGGCTAGGGACAACATCACCGAGAAGATGCAACAAATTAAGGCCGAGTTAACCACGGAAATGAGAGCAGCGAATGACCGTCTGGCTACCGAAATGAAGGTGGCGAACGAGGCTCTCGCCACCAAGTTTGAGGAACGGTTGGCCGGCGTGAGGGATGACGTCACGAATCTGGGCAAGCGGAAGGGTCAAGTAGACGACCGCCTTAACGATTTAGAGGAAAAGGCCGACAACATCGCAAAACCCCTCACCCGCCTGACGGAGGAAAACCGGCCTTATGTGTGGACGGAGGACGCCGAAGACGCTTTCCAGCACCCGAAGGAGACCCTGTGCAGTGCTCCAACTTTGGGTTTCCCACAACCGGGTGGCGCCTTCATTGTGGACACCGACGCTAGTGACCATTGAATTGGAGGTGTCCTATCGCAGAACCTGGAAGGCCAGACAGCACGTTGGGTCCAGAGGCTGCAGGAGTACGACTTCACCTCGGAACATCGTAGAGGGAAGAGTCACAATAACGCAGACGCCATGTCCCGAAGACCCTGTTCAGTAGAGTGCGGTCAGTGCACCAGAGTGGAAGAGAAGGAGCGTGCCGCAGCAGTCCGAGTAGTTGTGGCAGTGCCTGCTGAAGGCTGGGATAGCGCAGGCCTGAGGAGGGAGCAGCTGGCGGACGCAGACTTGGGGCCACTCTTGAGGGAAGTGGAGGCAGGGACGAGGCCAACCTGGGAGGACATCGCACCGAGGAGCGCCACCTACAAGTCGTACTGGGCCCGATGGGACTCGTTGAAGACCAGAGAGGGCGTGCTGTTCCGGGTATGGGAGTCACCCGATGGGAAGGCGCAGAGAGAACAGTTGGTACTTCCCCGGAGCAAGGTCCCGGAAGTCTTGGAGGAAGTGCACGCCGGTACTTCAGGGGGACACCTGGGAGCGAACCGAATGATTCACAAACTACGGCAGCGCTACTTCTGGCTCAGACTCCGGGCAGATGCTGGTGGTACACCTGGACCGCCTCGCACGCTACGATGGGGCTGTTCGGGGCGAACAGCTTTGAGGAGGGAGCAGTGTAACGCGAGCGCTGGAACACCCTGTGAAGCAGCTGGGAGCGGGAGACAGGGAAGGTTCGGTTAGCCACGCCCTCGCCTCGTTTGTCCTATAGTGGTGACAGGCTGTGTCGTCTGTTTCTCTACACCTGTTTCTCGAAATTACGTAATCTGGAACATTCCCCTGGTCACTAGAAACCGGCGATATTCCTATATAAAGAGGGTTACAGACGGACGGAGTGGGAGTTGGTCAATCAGTTGGTTAGTATGTGTGAGTGAGGACAGTTCTTGGTGTAAGAAGGCAGTGTTAGTCAGTGACGTGTTAATGAACAGAAAGATTGTGCAACGGAAGACTGTACGTAACTGTGAATGTGTACCGGAGCTTACGTAACCGCGAGTACAGTGAAATTGTAACGGACGAACTGGTGAATTGTAATTGTTGCAGCACGTAATTCTGTGTAATTGGCAAGTGTTTAACTGTAAGTCGGTGGAAATAAAGAACATTGTTGAGTGGTGTAATTGGACTTTTTATTTCACGAACCCACAAAGTCACAATATTGAGGTCAGAAATAATGGAGACAACGTCCTTGTTGTCGCACACAAGGTGTCGTCAGATCACAATAGGGTGCAATGTAGACATCAGAAGCCCTGCCATTTATCTTTAATCTTTAAGGACGCCATGATTCAAAATTCATCTATGCTAAAAATGTATTTAACATAAGTAATATTAATTTTCAAATGTGTAACTTATTTGGCAATTCACCCTTGGTGTACTCTGATAGCATCATCTGCTAACAAAATGAACATTGAGTAATCGATGGGGGGGGGGGAAGAACCCTGGAGTTTTCCATCGCTCCAAGGCAGAAGGAGGCCCAGGTCCTTGGTCCTATGAGTCCAGGACTAATGGGAGTAAAGCCTCTGGTGTTAAAAAAACACTGAATGTTTTGGAATAAACATTCCTGCACCTTGAACAAACTGTCCATACATAAGTTCTTACATAGCCTTTACATAGCTATTCGTACAAAGCCTTATTATTCTGTCATTTTGTTGACTGAGAAAAACGTGTGCAGAACAAGTTAACTAATACATTTCGTTGTTGCTGGAATGTGCAGGTTTACAGTAAATCAAAGCGATATTAAAAATCACGTAGTCATATACTTACCTTTCCAGCACTAGTACTGAATGATGGGCACTATAATAATGAAAATCATAGAAACGTTCAAACCAGAAACAAATCTCGGAAATGCTTTGTCATAGAAAATTAATTAGTAATTTGAAACAAATTGTGTACCTTAAACATACATTTTCCTCTATAGTATGATTTATCTCTCTTATGTTTACTGGTCATAGAGTTCAAATAAGGATTTCTTAGCCCGTCCTCGTGTAATACAAGTTATATGTTTCATTGGTCATGTAAATATCTAAAGCATGGTGTTTTAATTGAAAATATCAACTAAATGTTAGAACCATAAAATAAAAAATTATTCTCGAAGTTAAAGGCAACTTTGGGTGTTGAGAGTTTCCTCAATATCCTCTTGTCGTACTTTTGGTAACCCCACAAGAATAGACAAGAAAAAATCTGTGAGGTTAGGTCAGGGTATCTGCGGGGCCACAAACCTATTGATATTATTCGATTATCAAAGAAACTAGTTACAAGTTCCATGGTGTCATTAGATGTATAGCACGTTGCTCCCTCTTGCTAGAAATAACCCTCTCTCAATTCGATAACATCTCCATAAAACGAGTGCAAACATGTATAGATGGTGGTGGAGGACACTCCCAACAGGTTTTCTGAGATGTAAATAGTGTAATGTAATCTCCCAATTGTGTATTATATTCTCCCAAAGTTCGATGTGTGCCCTATTATTGGTTCAAAAGTTATAACCTATTGAAATGGTTCAGGTTGATTTGAATCTCACTATACAAGGCAGAGAAAGTTAAAGGCAATGTTGCTCCACTTGCCGAAGGCACGTAACTATTTGATCAGCAATGATAAAGTAACGATAATAATCCTGTGAATTGTTATTTTAAAATAGTTATATTAAGTTTGATATTTAGATGTCACTTACATCTACCCAGATAAACAGGAAAATCAGCGCATTCACAATTCTAATCTTTATGTAACATTCATAATTAACCACGTTAACATTGTGTTTTCTTACAATTATACATGCGGTATATACAACTTACTGGTGTGTGAATTTAGTGCAATGCAGAACTTACCTTCTCTACGTGGGTACGAAAGTAATAAATTAACCAAAATGAACTTGTTTCAGTAAAACATAAGTTTGTGTGAAATTAGCTTAATGAAAATTTCACTTTGTATAGGGAGATGACACATTTAAACAATCAAGTTTGTTTATATTAATATTTACCTGAACCAATGCCTTTCTAAAAACGCATTATCTTCAGAGATATTCAAACCTGCACATTTATTATATAAATATTTAATTAAGATATACATTGGAACTGGTGTTCCACATTAACCAACTTTTTTAAACCAACTAAACAGTTTCGTAGTCATTTTGAATAACGAGATGTAGACTTTTATTCAGAGATTGAAAACAAATAATATCATTGCTAGAGGGGAGTTTACATGCTATGATAGAAGTTTACCAACTCTTTCCCTTTGCCCGAGTTCATCGTGAAGAAGCGATGGTTGTATAACTTGTGGTAGCCTCGGGGTATAGTAAATATAAGGTTTTGTATGACTGTAAAACTTGGTGACCTTTACAACAAAGCGATATAGCTATACTCTTGTACCATAGCCGCAAATGGGATTAGGTTCGGTGCCAAAAATGTTATCCTAAATTGTGCTTGCCAAACCAGAGTAGCATTTAAAAGCGGTTATAGAGGTTTCCCTGTTGTTTTAAATGACCTTGTACCTTAATATAACCTGTTTCGTCACATTGTATACCGTTTTACCTAAAGTTCCATCCTCATAAGTTAAAGCATAAAAGGGGTGTGCGGAGAGGCCTTACTAATATTACTGATATATACTTCTATGTGCTTATTTTGAAAACAATGCAATCTTACTCCACAAAGTAGAACTATACGAACGTTTGTTTGCCTGAATGGGAAAGCAGTGAGTTTTATTTTATGGTAGGAATGTTTGTACAACAATGCTGAAAACCCAGGTAGCAATCTTATGATCTCTAATCCTTTTTAATTATAAAAGTTAAAACATGTTGAGTTCACCCAAAAATGAATTTTACTATACAATATTTTTTGTATTTTATATAGTATATAGTATATTAGTATATAGTATATTAGTATATAGTATATTAAGTATATTAAGTCATTATTGCCTAAGGATGTGAAATTCAGCTTAGAATTAATTTGGCGGAGAAGTTTCACTTAAGGCAACTTCTAATTGGTGCATTGAATACAAAGACTATAGGATTTTTCTTAGTGATGACTTATGAAGAACGTCCAGGAACTGCTGTAACTAATGAACATATATTTAGCTCCTCGAGAAAAGTTTAAAGAAGGTCGACAAATCAGCATTGATATGAGGTAGATGTGCTTCGATCTAAAGCAACTTTCATGGATTGCTGCAGAAAAGCTATAGTTTGGAACTTGAACCTTGTATCATTATTGTTTCATTTTTTATTTATTATAATTCTGAAAAGAAAATTCAATCGTCTTAATGATCTTTCTGAATTACCTGGGCCTTCAAAAGTCTGATGTATTTACAGTACTAGAAAAATGGTTGCCAGTTTTGTTTTCGAAAACGGGCCTCATTCTTACAAAAGCATTAGAAGATAAGCGTACGTTACTAATTATTAATCAACAAATGTCTGATTACCATTTTTCCCAAACATTTTTATCTAATTTGTGGAAACTGCTGAAAATAAAACATGATTTACATATGACAACGCTCATCGCAAAAAGAAATACTAACAACTCAGTGTCTGTATGCTCCCACATACAGCCTTGTAATGTCTTTTTATTTCCAAAAATTACAGATAAAAAGTAGAAAGCATGGTCTCATCATTATTATAAAACTTTGGTTCATGCCAGGAGGAGGGGCATCATTTGCTTTAAGAACTAATTTATTAATTAAAAAGAATATATTGATATTGAAGGTTTTGTAAAACAATAGTGCCATTAATTTTTTTTAAAACTAACACTTATTTTATTCTCTAAAACCGTTCAGTATTTCCCTTAGATATATTTTATTTTGGAAATAACCTCTGAAATCGTCTTCATTTTGGACGACCTTCACATAAATAGAAACTACACGAAAAATGTCTCATTAAAGTGCACAAATTATGACAAATATATATTTTTGTAAAGTTAATCATTTTCAATTTATTCCTTGTTATTCGTTTCAATTCTTTCATAAATCACACTTTTCTCAAATGGAAAGACGTTGTTTCTCAACATATGCACACGTACGCGCACACACAAAGTATTATAATTTGACCGTTAAATTACCTTAGTATGAAATTAACTAGTAACACAGACTACGTCCCCAAAAAGATATGAAAAAAAGTATTGTCAAACAGTCGATCTTATTTTTCCGCTACCTACATCAAAAGAATCCTATTATTGAACTGAGTTAAGCCTTCCACGATATTTTCAAAAGAAAACTAAGTTAAGAATACTTTATTACTATAAATTGGGGGGCTATATTTCAGTAGCTATTACTCCGACGAACACCGAATTTAATAGTCACGCTTGCTTACCTTAGTAATGTTTTATGAAGACAAAGAGGGCTCTTCAAGAGGTATGAGCCTGCTTACCTCCATTTTTTAAAGGATTTCCTTTATAATAAAACGGATGGCGTAATGTCTTTCCACAAATGTGGTTACGGGACTATTAACTAAACGAGAAAGCAACAAGTATCCTAGATCGATGATGTTTTGATTTGTTTTTCTTATTATCGTGGCCACTTTCCGCTAATAGCATGTATGTAGAAATAAAATATTTGATTAGCAAGTTCAATAAATAAAACCCAGTTTTTAGGACTGACCTAAGTAAACTAACCATCAAGTCGCCTCCAACTCGTTTTAGGCATTTAGTACGAGCGTGAGGCGAGCAAAGCGAACCTTGCTTAATTTTTAGTCGAAGTCATAAATGAAACCATAGTTTTTTTCAAAGTGCTTATACAGAGCTAATCTAGCAACGGAATTAATGTAAAAAGCCTTAAACTTGTTTTATGTATTCAGTACAACTTATTTTAGTGACATGAGCAAGCGCGCCCACTTAATTCTTAATGAATGCAATAAATGAAACTATATATAGGTAGCAGTGTAGAATAGTTTGAGAGACATAAGTGTCATCTCTAGATAAAGTGTGAAATTCTGGATTCTCAGAATGGTAATTACTAATTACTATTAGGTATGTTGACTTTCGGTTTTTCTCTAACAAAAGCCAAAGGAATGGTTTCAAATATCTTTGTCACTTTCTTCTCTTGTTTTCTTCTGTTATCTTTTACGTCTTGATTGGACTTTTCAGGAAGAATCAAATATCAAATTATGTGTTGCCTTCTGTAAGTAATATCGTTTTTTTGTTCTCTTTGCCATTTAAGTTATTTTAAGAAAATCTTATGTTGTAATATCTAAACTTCTAAATACACTCAACTTTATTTATTTTCCCTTATTTCCGTAGCAATTAGCTCTGGCAACAGTTATCATAACTCATTTCTTACTAACTCCACAATAAGTTATTTGGAATTTGATCATTAATTCGTATTGCATTTACTGAAAATGACCAACTAGGGACACATCACTTTAGTGAAAAATATTATGTATACAACTTTTGGAACTTTCGGGTTTCAGTTTCTCACGCCATCAATAATGTCTACATTGGTTGCCTTATGGGAGTTTATTTAAGTTTGCTCTGAAAATCTCCATGCCTATTAATTACGATACAGCGATGACATAATCTTCTAAAGAACATGTGTTTAGATCTGATGTGATAACCTGTGTTTAGATCTACTATCATTTTCACTACTGACAGAATATATACGTATCTCCACAAATAGAACGCAAAGTACATAACGCAACCGTCGTCCGTGGTCCAAGGGTGACATTTAGCTCCCGAGGTAGCGGTTCAAACCCAGTGGAAAGGTATAAAAATTCTTAGCATGGCTTTCTTCGCAAGGAAAGTAAATCCGATGATCACGTGTCGTAGATTTACGATACGAAAAACAACCAAGAATAATAAAGAACCCTCTGAAAAAATTAAGCTTTGTCTTTCCTGCCTACTATATAATGGGACGCATAAAAATAGCATAAATAATAACTCAGGTTTGTTTCTAATCTTCCAGTGAGACGGATCATTGGCATATCAAAATATTACTCTGCTCTGGGTTCCGGACTGTAACTTCTGGAGAAGCTGAATTAACTTCGGTCGACCAATATGTATTCTCCATAGTGCTTTATGCATTGGGCATGTGTCAGTAACAATGAACCAGAACGAAGCCACTTCGGTTAATCGAAATTCAGAAGCTGTAGCAAATAACATATCAGATGTATTACAGAGAAATGAGCACAAATTTTAAACAAGCAGGCAGAGTGATATACGGAAATTATGGTCATCTCTATGTCGCTGCAAATGTAACAAATTACTGTTGTTATTTCTACTCCATATTCTCTATGTTGGCAAAACTATTCAGTTACCTAGCACTCAATATGCACTTATTCTCATTTCTTCAATTTTGCATATATTTGAGATCCTTATTTGCACTAACGAAAAGTGGGGTTGCTTATCATGTGCTTAAATCAATGGAAGATTTACCCCGCAAAGGTCCAACATACCGAGGATAAACTTCGGATTTGCATAACTTGAAATAATAAAATTATGATCAGTTATTTCATATGACCTTCTCTACCTATTTTTGCACAAAGTGTTCTTAAAACTGTACATTCCATTTATATCATGTTAATCCAAGAAGAGGTTTTATTGCATATCATTTCCTTGTAGGTATAAGGAGAATACAGTAGCCTTAAGTGATAGTCAAACTTAACAGCTGGTCACTATGTGATGGCTTTGTAATTCAAACTGGGTGGTTCAATGTTTTAGGCATCGGCCTAGTAATCCCAAGGTCGCGACTTCTAAATCGGCTCAGAGGAATGTTCTAAGTGCTAAAAAGGACAATCCAATGATCATACATATTCTGGCACGTAAAACACTTCTGTAAAACAAAGTTCTGTCGCGCCGAGGTCATTGATGTGATGCTGGAAACTGACAGGATCGTTAAGAAATTAAATATTTATTTATTTGTTAAATTCCATTCATTTTGAAAGACCAGGAGGAAAACAACAAAGGTAAAAACAAACAAATTTTTTTAAGTATTGGAAAATGTAAAGGGATTTTAAAAGTTTGTTATTGCCATCGAACTTGGAAGACTGTGTATATGTAATGTACTGTTGTTACGTTAGAATTGAACAGTGTATTTCGAAGGAAATAAAGAACATTTAGACTTTCAGCAAATTGGAATTTTAATTCTACGAACCCACAAAGTTACAATTGGTGTCAGGAAGAGGGACGACAATATCACCGAGAAGATGTAAGAAATGAAGACCGGATTAACAACGAAGTCGGAAGCTGCAAATAGCAATTTGGGGGCGACGATGACCGCGAAGATGGCCGACACCAGGAAGAGCAGCCGGAGTAACGAGTAAGGACCGGCGTGGCGAGGATCACGTCGGCGCCATCACCACCATCCCCTCGAGTGACACTGCGCGCCGTCAGTCGGCGTATGGATGACAGCCTCATCGCGGACGGTTGGGTGAGGGAGAAGCCGTGCGTAGTGCTGGTGGACACCGGGACGGCCGTGACCATCATAAGACCTGTCGTGGCCAAGGAAGCCCAGCCGACCATACCAGCTTGTGACGGCATTGGGCAACACCTTGCCCGTGGAGAGGGAGGCTCTGCTGCAGTTGACCTTGGCACGGAGTGCCGTGCGTCAGTGGGTGTTGTCGCGGAGGTGGCTGAGGATGTGAAACTGGGACTGGATGCCCTCAGGAGCCACGAGGCTATGGTCGAGGATGGCAGGAAGGTCTTGCGGCTCAATGGAGAAGAGGTCATTCTCCGGCAACCCGAAGAACGCCTTGGAATCTGCAGGGTCGTCTTGAAGGAAGATGTGGGTCCCCGCGAGAAAGGAGGTGGTGGTGACGGCGCGACTGGAAGGACAGCGTACGAAGAACATTGTTGCCGTGCCGAGAGGTGCCAGTGAGGCTGCTTAACCTAGCGGACATCGATCACGACGTCCAGGCCGGAACGGAGATGGGGACGTGCGAGCCCGTGGTCATCGTGACAGCAATCGACATGACACAGGAGCTGGTGCCAACGCAACACCTGGGGCCCCAGCTGGAAGACTTACTGGAGAAGGCGGCCGATCACCTGACCGCAGAACAGCTCCAGAAGGCTCTATAACTGCTGAGACGATACCAGCGCGTCTTCATCCAAGGCAGAGAACTACTGCGTCACCCGATGAGAGTTACTGGCGGTAGTAAAGCCCTTGGAGCACTTCCAAAGTACCTGTACGGTCAGCCATTCCACCTGATGACTAACCACTCCGCCCTAACCTGGCTACTGAGCTTTAGAAACCCGGAAGCCCAAACGGCACGTTGGGTTCAGAGGCTGCAGGAGTACGACTTCACCTCTGAACATCGTAGAGGGAAAAACCACGGTAACGCAGACGCCATGTCGCTGACCCATAACCCTGCCCAGAGGAGTGCGGCCAATGCACAAGAGTAGAAGAGAAGGCGCGTGCTGCAGCAGTCCGAGTAGTCACAGCAGTGCCTGCGGATGGCTGGGATAGCTCAGGCCTGAGGAGGGAGCAGCTGGCGGACGCAGACTTGGGGCAACTCTTGAGGAAAGCGGAGGCAGGGACAAGACCAATCTGGGAGGACATCGCACCGAGGAGTGCCACATAAGTCGTACTGGGCCCAATTATCTTTTATATATGGTATCCTAATCAAAGTCATTATAGAAGTTTTTGGGAAAATAAAAGCCTTCAAAAAACTGTTTCCATGTGAAAGTTCGTTTAGCGTAATAATTTTCCTGAAAATTTTTATTATTAACTAGCTTATTGATTTTTAGCTACACTATTTAAGCACACACGCACATTTAAGGTAAAATCCCGATATGGAATTTTATTGCTGGATCTAATACTCTTACTTTATGAAGGAAAGTAAAAAATGATGCAAGTACGGTCATTAAAAGAAATGATCTTCTGTAGGGAAGCAAGGGTACAGCTGACACTTCATTCTACAAAAATTATTAAAATGCTGAAACATCAGGCGTTGCCCGTGGTTCGGCAACCTGCTTTTCTTTGAAGACATTTAAAAATTACTACTTAATAAACTTAAAAGGTTTAATTAAAACTAGTAACATACTCTCTAAAGAAAAAGTAAACAAAACAAACAAAAACGCTGGGAAAGTATTATGCAGAAGCATTGTTAAAGAACTATAAATAATTTCGGAGGAAAGTGCACTTTGAAGTAAGCAGAATCCCATCAGATATGAATGACTTTAAGGAAGCTTTAAGTATTTTAAAATCGTTATTTGCAAAATCATTAAAAATATAGCCCACTCAATTTTGATTATTAATCATTCAGCAGTTATTTTATGAACAGAAGTTATAGAAATGTTACGTAATACTTCACTTAACTTCCTTATAATAACCAAGGAGTCTTGAAATATTAATAACGGTTTTACCAGGGACCCTATAAAATATATAAAACTGATATAATGGTTTATTTCTACAATATTTAGTCTTAGGATGCACTTGTCCAATGAATCAATGAACTTTTTAAAGCATTCGAAGTCCTATAATTTCTCAGCAACAGTTAAACACTATTCACAAAACGCCTAACACAAGGAAATCGAAACATAATACCAGACAATTAGGAATGTTACATGAATGGCGTTCCCTAATATGTATTTCCTGAACTATGGATTTTTGACAGAGATATACATGATTTTGTGAATTTTTTGCTACCTAAAATTGCATAATTAATTGTGCGAAAAGTTAAATTAGAACAGTAAATTCGTACACCAGTAAGCTGGGATGAGATGGGTGAACCGTGTAATATTCAGTTGCAGGCTTGCATTGTTCTCGGGCGGTTGCTGATGATTAGTGATCGGATTTTTGGATATTTTCATATTTTATTACCTGATAGTTAAACATATGCATGTAAGTAATAAGCGTATTTCATGTTTTAAGGAGTTTTTACGGAAGTTTTATAGCGCATATAAATGCATATTTTAAAGGGTTAGTGCATATTTAACTAATTTTTGCATATTTATCCACATATTTCAATTTTTAAACAATGATACCTACAAATATTTCACTTCGATACTTTAAGAAGAAGAGAAGGATACGATAAAAACTCTTTTACTCCTCTGATTGTGTAGGACTTAACTGTTATATGTATAAATCCATAAAAGTTCGTAAAAATGAGGACATAGCTATCAACAATGAACACTTCCTGATATAAAGATATGCCGCTCAACAACTTGGAGTATAAATAGCATTCAGATAGCATTCAATGTAAATAGCATTCAACAATCATTCAGTTAATTTTTAAAGTTCGGTACGACCGTTGCATCATAAACCTTAGTATGGCTTGTATTATTATTGCAAACGAAGCAAACAGTCTGCCGCAACGAGAACATCTCCAAGAAGTAACAACTGTCACTTTCACTTTTCAAGCTGTGCTGCTAAGCGTAATTTGTAAAGTCTGAGAGGTAGGAAAGGGAAAATTACAATGCCGTAGGAGAAGAGCAGTAATGTTTATTTGGTTTGATGGGAATTGAATGAATGGAAATCCTACTGTTAACAACATACGGAAATATAGTTTCGTGCATGTGTGTTAAAGCATTAAATTCTATTTTTGTATTTTCAGACTATTTTAAAAACCAATGCGATTATCGAATTAATGACTTCGGTTTTATTATAAAATAAACTCATTATTTTTATACAATTTTTATATATATACCCTACAAAAAATATTGATTGCGCAACTTCTACAAACAGCAGCTCATGGAGATATAATAATTTAAGTTACAGAATAAAATCGTTTCTTCCTGAAAACGGTGAAAATATTTACAAATTGTTTATTGCAATTATACGACTAATACTGAAGTAGACTGTAACAGGGACTATTAATTGGTGTGTTTTTAATAAGTTACTATTTTATTACTTCAAGATTAATAAATGTGAGAAAGCTGAAATAATTAACCTTATTTTAAACGCGTATTACAAAGTTTTAGAGCATATTTAGTAGATTTTAGGGCTTAGATGCATGCATGTATTCGTACTTTATAGTACATATAAATCCAAGCTCTAGTAATCACAGAAAAGCTATCGAAGAGGCTATTGGGTTGCAAAGAAGAACGATATAAACTGGGAAATGATAAACTAATGTTACGATGTAAATTGCCATCGTCTTTTTGCTCAAAATGGTTGTTTGAACCGAAAAAGATTTTCAGGATGACTCAAGGGTATACAATTTTCCTAAATAGCGTCGTCAAGTCTGTTGAACGTCACGCCACATGGCGTAGCAATAATAGTGCCACAAAACGAGCATAATACAGCGGTAATAAAGAAATTAGCCGTTACTAAAGAACGATTGTAGTAGCCCTGTGCGTGCTATCTTAATGTTATAATAGGAAACTGAGCGTGTTCCTGGAAGGAGAAAAAAGGAAATTGCTCTGTTTCCCCAGGAAACTTTTTTTTTCCTAAGTGGAGACAGCGTCATTCAGAAAAGTCATGCTTCAAGTTTTAATATCTCTCCATTAATGCAAAGATTGCTAGTGTTATTGACTTCACCCAACTCTTGTTTCTTGTGAAGGGGAGCAACAAAAGTCCCTGATTACACCGTATTCACGTTCCAAAGCATTATTACATTGGAAAAAGTAACATTCTACTGCATATGAAGCGGTTAGTGGATTTTTCCCTTAAATGAAAGATGGGTGGTTTATAGAAAATTTTATACTATCTTGTTTATCGCAAATAAAATATGGTCTTTAGGCCACTTTTGTCCACGAGTATCACAATATGTAAAATTCTGCTAGGAATACTTAATAGGGGAAAAGCCAAACATTCTAAAATTTCGAAATATCGATGTTAATATTATGTACAAAATTGGTATAGCTGCACGACCTTTTAAAGCGTGTCGCATCTGAGTTTAGTGCCTAAATATATTTTCATTCTAATTGGAGCAAAAACGTTATATTTTTTCACTAAATTGAATAAAACAACAAAAAATGACCTAAGATGTCTTCAGATTCTGAGCTTTTATGAAAAACAATGAAGGGCGGGTTATGTACACTAAAATATTTTCAACCAGCATAACGTCAGAAATAGTGTCCTTTTAGAGTTATAACTACTTTCTCTGGTTTTCTTTCTTTGCACGTTATCATTTTCATAGTGTTTCATCCATGTACTTTTTGGTATAACGCAATTATAGTTTATACAGCTCATCACTAACAGTGAGATGGAAGCAGACTTTTGTTATCAAACAATAATATTCACATTTGAGTTTGATTTATGAGTCACTATGTTTACACTCAAACTTCACTTACTTGTTGTATAATTGAAACGTTTTCAAGATCATTCGATCTCATTCTCAGCTGTTTGGTGACTAAATGAACCTTCCTCTTCTTCCACTACTACGGAGCTCCGATCACTCTGCCATCTGGTGTTAGAGGCACTAAGTTTTAATACTTCATTTAATGCCGGGATTTCAAAATTTATAACTTTATCACGGTTTTTCTTTATGAATATTTTTTCCCAAATATCCAATTCTATGGGTGCTTTTAAAGATTTTAACAGTTTAATGTTGTGGCCAATGTTGTGGTTTTCTGTCCAAAAATGGTGTGAAACTGCAGATTTTTCTGTTTGTTTCAACTTAATGTTCCTCTGGTGTTCTTTTTGCCTGGTTAACAAGTTTCTCTTAGTTTTTTCTATGTAGCTTTTTTCACAGTTTTCATAATTAATCTGACAAATTCCTGATTTCAAATTGTTGGGGATTGTATTTTTCAGTGGTTTATTTAGCAGTTTCCTCAGACTGAATTTGTTTTGGGGTGCTAGTTTTATGTTCAGTCTTTTGAAGATTCGTTCAAATTTTCTAAAAGCCCATGGATGGCAGGTGAAATTTCTATATTGCCAATTTGTGTTTTTAAGTGGTGTGAGAGTGGTATTTTTTGATATTATCTTAAGTTTTTCTTTTCTCTTCATCATGTTCCTTATGATGGCTGGGTTGAATCCATTTAATACCGCTATGTCTTTTATGTGTTGTTGTTCTTTCAAAAATTCATCCTTACCCAGTGGGATGTTGTATAGCCGGTGAATTAGACTTCTAAAGGCAGCTAGTTGATGTGAAACTGGGGTCTATTCATTTTTCTTTATGTAATTATCTATATGTGTGGGCTTCCTGTATATTCCAAAATCTACACCATGACGATTTCTAGTTATCTTGAGGTCCAAAAAGGGTAGGGTGTTGTCTCTTTCTACTTCCATAGTAAATTGGATGTGATTAACTTGCAGGTTTAGTAATTTTATAATATTCACATTGTATACATTTTACAAAATATTTTGCATTTTAAGTATTTTCTGCCAAATAGTGGAGTAGTGTAATAGTTGCTAAATTATACATAAAAGAAACCGATGGAATTAAGCGAATAAGACACATGTAAAATGAAAGAAATTTGAAGTACAAAACAAATGTAAGGCAGATAATACTTTACATTTTTCTTGCAATATGCTTGCTGTATTTCCTGGTGCAACAGAAATTACATCTATATTTTATATGCTATTAAAGAACTTCAATAATTATATAGTATTCTTAAAATAAATAATTGCATCTCACAGTTAAATGCAATAAAATATAATACAATTGGAAATAATTTCAATTGATAGTGCTAAGTCATGAAACTTGGGTTACGTATTACACATATAATAACCCTGACTGCAGTATTAATACTGCAAATGAAATTGTGAAGCTTTGAAATTTAGAAGATGTTTTTATTTATACTTTAAAAGAGTAAATGTTGGTAAAATATATTTTATGCAGGCTTTTATATAACATGTTAGGTTAAATAATGTTTGTTTCTTTTTCTCATTTTACATGATTTTCAGGCCTTTGTAGCAAGTACTTTTGTTGTTGTAATTTACGTAATTTTGGACGATGCATGAAAGGGGTGAAAAGACGCTCAAATGAGTCCGGGGTCCATGGAGCTTAGAGTTAACTGACATTCGTCTATCAGGATAAGTGAAAATCCCGGAAAACCCCGTATACAGGTAACACACCCTAACCGAGATTCTAACTCGGGACCTCATGGAAATGAGGTAGACATGCTACTATCTACGCTACCGAGGTGGGCACGTAGCAAGTATAGCGTCCATAATTCACTTAATTACGTTGAATTAGCACTTGAGATAGATATACCAAATTCTTGCCTTAAAATCGTTCTCATACTAGAAATGATTGTATTTTTGTGCTATCACAAGTTAATGTAAAGATGTTATCGTTATAGTATGTTATTTAAAGATGAGACTGAGTTCATCAAAAGTTCGTTAGCGAAGATGCTTCTGTTTAAACTGCATTTCCAGTCTTTTAGTATAAGAATCCTTCAGCTGAAGTTTTATTTTAAACTGTGGGGGTATTTGCAATCTGCAAACAAACTGTGTATGGAAATTTCTCCAAAGTGGCGCATTAGAAATGCAAAGAGAGGCAAGAA